>JAUTXW010001212.1:265000-303762 GCA_030620095.1 Kuschelorhynchus macadamiae
TTTAATACATTTATCTATAAAGCAATAAAAGTATAAACACAAAAAGAAAACATACATTAGTGGCTAAAGGCCTTTGACTTAGCGATGATAATAAATTACTTAAATTTTTAGGAATGTTAAAGCAGAAAGTGTTCGCCGAGCTTTATTTTCCAAGCCAGAAACATTATCCAATACAGGAAATTCAAACGATCAGATGATTGACATACCATCTACTAGTGAAGTTACTAGTTCTTTTGTTATGATTCCAGCTCCAAAAAGGTATGTTTGAGTTATTTTTATATCATTTTATTATAAACATTTCAAATTGAAAAACGTTTCTACAATCTACTGGGTGTAAATGAATATGCCTGCCAAACTTCTAGGGTGGTTAAAGTATGTAAAATAAATAAACTTATCCAGAAATGCATAGTTTTTATATAATTCTTTCTTTCGTAAGAATGAAATATTGTAGTTTTGTTCCTTTAAATTTTGCACAAAAAACAAGTGATATAAGGATAAACTGCTAAGACTTTGGCCCTGACCCAATATGGCGGTTAATAAATTGTTTTAAAAAAATATTTATTTAATCGACTTCGAATTTTGGGAAAAATTAAATGTTATAATACTAGTAAAATTTGGGTGTAAATCTAGTATGGGAGAATAAAATGGACGCCTATTGAAATGTTTTAAAAAATTAGTAGGTATACAAAACTACTTCAATTGACTTCAGATTTCTGACAAAAATCAAGTATGATTGAAATGAATTGATAAAATTTTTGTGGAAAAATATCGATATCACCAGGCATCCATGATGAAACATTACTTTATTAAATGATATAAAAAATATTACGTTTATTTTATTTCATAATAGAAAATCAAAACTATAAAAAAAACATTAAAACTAAGGAAAAGAGAAAAATGTAATGATAATCGAAAAAATGATTAAAATATGGGTACTAGTACTAGTCAAGAAATGTATATTTCTTTCTTAATGATTCGCTAAATAACAATTGTCGCAAAGCATATATTGTCAAAAAACCTAGTCACAAATACTGATAATATTTTTGAGAAAGATTGAATGTTGTTGCCAGAAATATTAAAACTGTATTATAAAATCTCACCTTGATTGGGAATAAAATGCTACTCCAAGCAGTATCAATTGACTGAAAAACTAACCATATAAAAAAATTGCACATCTGCAACGTCCAAACAAATGCATTTTTTTGCTACTTCTTCATTGTTAAAACCAGGTCACCTGAAACTTCCCTCTTTAGAAAGTGAACTATGGCCCAGTTTAGTCTTGCATGTAGTTATTTAGTAATATGTACAGGGTTTTAATTATATTTTCACATCTACCTATAGCTTTAAATATAAGAGATACAAAATAAATTTTAAATTCAAAAGTAGAATTTTTTTATTATCTCTAACCATGTATGTTATTATTTTATTAGTTGGATCTCTTTTAGCTGGTTATAAATATAGAGTTTGATGTCTGTATCCTTGAGGACACTCGAGAAAATTGACAAAAACTGTCATAAGCAGCATTGTATTCCTGTTGATCACATTTAGGTATTAAAAGTAAAAATGTTCATTCTCTTTGTAATACATTGTGTCTTATGGCAGGGTTTTTTTTAAGTTTTATGGGTTGTTTTTTAAGATAAGGTATAATATTTAACATATTGATAATTGGCAAGAAGAGATGGATTTAATGACACTGATAATCCATTTGAAAATATATATAAATTTTCTGTTTCTTTTTTTAGACAATTTTTTAAAGTTGACGCATGCAAAATGCTACAACTTTTGTACTTGTTCTTTGTATATTTTACAGTTAAAACTGTACATAGGTATCAAATTATAAATGAAATTCATTACCATGGAAGTTCTGGTAAAAGTCCTATACAGATGAGTTTTTCTCGATTACCCAGAAGTTCCATCATAATGAATCTTTCATTTTGTGTAAATAACGATAATTAAGTAGTGAGCCTCTCTCTCTGTCTAAGTGCAGTACAGAAACTATGCATTTCTGGACATGGGTTTATTAGTAAAAGTTTATTTATTTTACACTATCTTGGTTTTCTTTGTATAATAAGAATGTAAATATTTTTTAGAACGGATGTACATTCACCAGGTTGTTTAACATCAAAAACTCAGACTGCTTCTGAGGGTGCTTCAGAATGTACTTTATCAGTATCAAATAGATCTGAAAGTACCTTGACAGTATCTGAAAGTAGTACACTAACTGCTTCAGAAATTGAGGAGGGTAATTCAGAGCAGTCCAGTCCTAATCTTAACATTGCTGTTATAGCACAGATTGGGGATCAACTGGGCAAAAGGTAAATGCTGAAACTAAAACTAAAAATTGCATTTTCTATAATTAATAACATTTCAGACATATGGATCATTCTACTTCCAGTTCTTTGAGTACCACAACATTGTTTGAAGACAGTATTGACGTGGCCCAGAAAATTGAGCAGTCCATGGAACCACCAAAAAAAAGGTAATATATTTTTGAGTTTTAGAGAACCTTTTAATTTGGTAATTTATTGATTTATCAAAATGCAGCTCTGATCCCAATTATTGGTTATAGTTTCCACTCCTAATTAAATTTTTAAAATTGTATGTAAAAGTTAAATGTTTTTTTTCTATTACAGAATGAAACGGAAAATATATGTTGGCGATATAACCAGTGGAGACTTGGCAACTCCAAATAAGGCAAAAAAATCCTTCAATTTAGTTAAAACCCAGTTAACTAAATACCGAAAAAAGGTGGACACATTGCAGAGAATCAACAGGAGAATGCGTGCAAGAGTGACAAACTTGAAAAGTCTGTTGAGATTTTTAAAACAGAAAAGTATGATCTCTGAAAGTGCTCAGGAAACTATTGAGGTAAATAACAGATAAAACTATAAAACTGTTGGTAATTAAATCAAATGCAGTTGCCTTTTAAACCTCTATTTGTATTTCTATTGATTTAAGTTGACATTACACATTTACATATACTATGATTGTATATTAATGATAATATGTGACTCAAACATATTATCCAATTTCACCCAAAAGATTTTAAAATGACGGCAACTGAAAATAGGTTTTAATTTTAACATAAAAATATTAATCAAACCGTACTCAAATGTATGGATTATTAAACAACAGCTATTTTTTTTGTAGGCTTCACTAGCAGGACCAATATCTGAAATGGTTAAGAGGATTTTAAAAGGTTCTAGAAGTCAACAGTATTCTCCAGCATTACGAGCTTTTGCTTTAACTTTACATTTTTATTCGCCTCGTGCATATAATTATGTGCGGGAAAAGTTTAATAAATCTTTACCTCATCCTTCCACTGTGAGCAAATGGTATCAAACAATTGATGGTTCTCCAGGGTTCATCCAAGAATCGCTAAATGCACTGAAGGTTAAAGTTTCTGCAAATAGAGAGCTGGGAAAAGAAACCTTTGGTAACTTAGTTATGGATGAAATGTCTATTAGGAAAAAGGTAGAATGGGTGGGAGACAAATTTATAGGTTATGTAGACATTGGGGCAAATTTAGAAGCTGATTCGTTACCCGAAGCAAAAGAGGCTATAGTATTTCTTGTTACGAGTATAAATGGAAACTGGAAGATACCTGTGGGGTATTTTTTCATTGATGGGTTGTCAGGTAACGAAAGGGCAAATTTAGTCAACCAATGTCTACAATTTTTATCTGCCTCGAGCATAACAATTGTATCACTTACATTTGATGGGGCTGCTTCTAATATTAGCATGGCTAATCAACTTGGTGCTAACTTTTCGGACCCTAAAAATCTTAAAACATATTTTGATCATCCGATCACAAAAGAAAATGTGTTCATATTCTTTGATATTTGTCATATGATTAAATTAATAAGAAATTGCTTAGGAGATATGAAAATTTTACAAACTGGAGATGGCAAAATAGTCAGTTGGCATTACCTTAATGAGCTTGTAAACATTCAGTGTAATGAGGGGTTACATGCAGGAACAAAAATTAAAAAACGTCACATGCAATATGCTAGAGAAAAAATGAGGGTCAAAATCGCATCTCAAACGTTTAGTAAAAGTGTTTGTGATGCACTGAAGTTTTGCGAGGAAGATCTAAAACTAGATGCTTTTCGTGATTCTTCTGAAACAGCTAATTTCTGCTTGTTGTTTAATGATGTTTTTGACATCTTAAACTCTCGAAATAAATTTTCTTCATACCCATATAAAAAAGCATTTTCTTCAGAAACAGAAAACATTTTTTACATAGATTTTCAGATCTAAGAAAAATGATCTTAGGATTAACTTTAAAAAATATTCCTGTAACATATGGGCCACGAAAAACAGGGTTTTTAGGATTTCTTATAGGAATGACTAGTTTTAAAGCTATATATAATAAGTATGTAAAAATCGAAGGTAGGTAGATTTTTTGTTAGGATATAAGTTTAGTCAAGACCATCTTGAAATTTTGTTTAGTTCAGTAAGAAGTATGCATGGCTTTAATAATAATCCAACCTGCAGGCAATTTCAGTCAGCATATAAAAAATTGCTTATATCCAGAGAGGTAAGAGGTGCTGAAACGGCCAATGCTATTACCTTGGATAACACTCTTATTTTAAAAGTGTCAAGTAGAAAAATTACCATTGACGACAATAAAGAAGATTTAGAAACTAGGGAGGAGTATAAATTACTATGCCAAGAATTGGATGATCACGATTTTTTTTCACGAACAGGATGGCAATTTTCATCGTTTTTGTCTGAAGTAATAACGTACATCGCCGGTTTTGTTGTTAAGTCTTTAAAAAAATGTGTCACTTGTTCTAAATGCCTTGCTTTATTAGAAAGCAACGAGACTACTTCTCTTTTGCAAAAAAGAAAAACTTTTGGAAATCTCGTCAAAGCTTCATCATTTGTAATAGATATTTGTATATGGGGTGAAAAGGTGTTCAGGCAGAGTGACACCATTATTTTTAATTCTAAATCAAATAAAATTATGGATGTAATCATACATAAAACTATACAGCTGTTGCCTACCAAAATTTTTTCGCAGTTTGGTGACCATATTTTTGATGGAGAACTTTTGGATAATCATCAATTTTCGTTAATAAAACTTATTTTAAAGAGATATTTCACGATTAGATTTCACCATGAAACCAGGAAAAAAAGCGATGAGGTAAAGAAAAGAGTTAGGAGCATTCTGACACATCTGATATTGTACCAAAACCAATAGTTATTAAGTTTAGTTAGTATATTATTATATTGGGTTAAGGTTTTAATTGGATTATATAGTTATTTACAATATAGCTTGTTTTTAGTAACTCTTATATTTTTGTTCTTTGTTATTTTGGCCATATCCAATTTCATTGGAAAGTGACCTACCTCAAAAGAAGAATAACTGTTTCTACAAGAGGTTTTGAGAAAGACATTATGTTATAATTTTTATATTAAAAGTGCTAATATCATGTAGTACTGTTTTTTTGCAAATTTAGTTACTCTCTTTGAATCATTTATGCCAACCGGCCTAAAAAACATTGAATTCCCATAACCATAACTAGTCATAAAGGTTTTAAAATAAGTTTTTAGCTAAATTCACATCATAATTGATAAAGAAAGTGTCTAATTTATTACGAAAAATATTCTCTGGCTTGATTTTTTTCCTACCTGTTTCGAAATTAACAGTGACCCAAAAAGTTTTATTGTAATCACAGTAATCCAATTTTTGTTTGGTAATAGTTTTTCTTAGCCTCAATAAGTGGGTTATTACAGTTTTTTTACATTTGTTATATAAATCTATTATATTTCCTTGCATTGGGTGATTTTGTTTCCATAACACAAGAGTATTCTTAGCATCTCTAATCTTCTAAGTAACCCAGTGTTCCAATGGAAAAATATAGTAATGAAAAGTTTCACGAAAATTGCTATATTTTAAATCAATACTTTTCTCAGCATAAACATCTAGCCTACTTTCTTCACATAAATATAAAGCAAAATTGTTATATTGGTTTTGGCTTAAAATAGTATTGTAGCAGTGCTTTTTTTTTCTATAAGTTGTTATATAGTTTACGAATTATCTGTGTATTTTTGTATACCTTTTCTCTTAATTTAAAATATTGATATTATTATTATAGTAAATTTTAGATAACTTGCGTCATCCGCAAAATATGAAGATAACTTCACAGTACAGATTCTATAAAAGTGATCTGTTTGTTACGAATACATTTTAACCTTTTACATCATATCATCTGAAATTCTAAATTTTATTGTATAAAGCTTGTATTAGTTTTGGGCTACTATGAATTTAATCTTTACGTTACAGTCTGTGAGTATCTATTTTGATAAGTTAATGTCAAGATTGTCATTGATTGCTAAATGTAAAATAAATAGAAATTATGTATATTATTATTCGTACAGTTATGACTCGATACAAAATATACGTTTCTTATAGCCCACTTTTCAATTTTTTTAACACTTCCTAAGTCCCGACAAGAAATACTTTCATTCAGTCATATAAAAATTGTAACCACAGTATTCAATAAAAATTCTTGAAATACTCAAATTATGGAAGCATATATATATATATATATATATATATATATATATATATATATATATATATATATATTCAAGTTTATCACCGACATGTTATTCAACGTTTATCTTTGCCCTGATTTAAATTACCTTGTATCTTTTAAGATTTTTTTAAATTCCAATGTTATCCCATCAAAGTTGTACCATCCGATATATATATATATATATATATATATATATATATATATATATATATATATATATATATAGTGGGTGAAAAATCCATTAAACAAGATTTAAACCAGGCAAACAAACAAAAGAGTGAAACTAATAAAAGCGTGATAAAAATATCGCAAAATATCATATGCCGAACTCAAAAGTTTCATTATTGATTTAAGGATCATTTTATTCCATTATAGAAGGTCGAGAGAACGTGCAATTTTTTTAAAATGTTTAATTGATTACCGACTTCCAATCCTTGCAGTCATTCAAATCCTCGAAAACGAGATTCATGACTATCAAACGAAAATAAACTTGGAAGTATGTATACCTACCTATATACACTTGTACAATAATCCAGGAACAACAAGAATCAAAAATATGTTGTTTGTTATAATTATTACAAAATACAATTTTACCTTTTAACCTTTACAAAGCAAATTCAAACTTTTCCATTCTCTACATAAATTTTCATACTCTAAGAATATTTGGAATATCTATGAAATAATTTATTTAATATTTCTTTTCTGATCCTGAAATACTGACGCCGTCTATGGCTTTTGTTTTGAAAACGGGCGAGAGTAAACAAGTTTCACGTCAGTTTCTTGTTTATTTATCGGACACAACATCCAATGCATTTCTTATGAGCGTTATGTATCTTGTCTATTCTTAATCTGAGGTATATATGTTGGTATTCCTAAAAGCGGATGTATTAAATACTATAAAATAAACTTATACCACTTCAAAATAGAATTTCCAAATCTTATTCTTAATAGCTCCTTCTATCGCAAATACGTCATTCTAATATACAGTGTCCAAAAAATATTTTGCGGGTAAATGCAAGAGAAACCGAACAAATGGTTTATCTGTAACGCCTTCTTTTAGAGATATGTGAGGTAACGGCTCTTCAAATAACTCGGGCGACCAGTTGGTCTGTAATATCTTTATAGCACCTTGAAAAATGTGTTGAAAATGTATATCTAAATTTATACCACTTCAAAACTAATTTGTTGTGAATATGACATTTAGGAATTATTAGTAATCATTTTAATAATGGAATTTCCATATCTTAATCTTAATAGCTCCTTCTATCGCAAAGACGTCATTCAAATATACTGTGTCCAAAAAAATATTTTGGGGGTAAATGCAAGAGAAACCCGAACAAATGTTTAAACTGTAACGCTTTCTTTTAGAGATATGAGGTAACGGTTCTTCAAATAACTCGTGCGACCAGTTGATCTGTATATCTTTATAGCACCTTGGAAGATGTGTTGTGAACTGGTTTCATTGGTTTCGAATTTTTATTCGGCCTTTCTTGAGACATCTTGCCATCCATGCCAGCTTTTTGTATCGAATATATAATAAACAGGTAAAAATAAAATCAAGGCAACAAAATATTTTATATTTTTGATTTTTGAGTCAAGAATTTTTCGATTTATTTACCTTTGATCTGGTTCGACAGATGCTATAGATGAATGTTTTTTTTTTTCGTTACACCTCCCCGAAAACACAAACTAAAACAAACATTTGTTTTAGTTTAAGAAAATGCGTCTTTCCCGCATCTGCCATGTCAAATAAATAATAAATTTAACGAAGAACTAATCAAAGATTTCAATACAGTACAATAATTTAATATTACTTGATACTGCGCACATCGTTCCATTTCATTTTATTTTCACACGCGGTTTTTGGAGAGATATAATGAAAAATTTATTTTATTTTTATTTGTCATTAGATTTACAAAGAAGTATTGACATTGTCACGAGAATATAATAATATATCACTTGAAAACCTAAACTTATATAATAGAAATTAATTAATAAATAAAAATAAATAAATATTTTTATTTAGCACATTCTAAATATAACATAACAACCTTAGGCCCCAAACAAAAAAAAATATACTCTAATAATATTCCCTAGATTCCTTTTTAAATGATTATTTAACAGTTTATTAAATATTTGCACATTTCTTGCGTTCTTGATTATATCCGGCAAAGTATTAAAAAGACAAACACCCTCATAGAAAAGTGTTTTTTATAGTCTATTTGTTTTTACTGATGGTAAATTGTAATTGTCCTTAGAACGAATATTGTAAGCATGCAGATTTGACCTTCTTTGTATCTCAGTGCACTCAACATATAATCAACAGGAGTATATCGATTATAGCCCAAAAGTATCCTCATACACTTATTTTGTTGCACTTGGAGTTTACTTATACAGTCCTTATTAGATGCAATCAGTACAGAAACACATTAATTAAAATGTGGAAAAACAATGGTAATATATATGTTTTTTAGTCCATTGCGAAAGATTAGAAGATATTCTATTCAAAAACCCTACTTTTTTTCGCACATACTCTACATGATTAGAAAAACCCAGCTGCGGATCCAAAGTAATAACATCATTAACAATACACCCCAGATACATTCTTTTTTTGCCGATACATTATTATTTATTTTAGTCCTATGATTTTCACGTTAAATATGGATGCTGATTGACCTTCAAATAATCAATTATTTAGTTCAAAATAGTCTTTTAGCTGAGCACATACAATAGTCTCTATAATTTTATCAATAGTTGGAAGTAAATTTATAGGTCTAAATTCACGAGATAGAGTAGGCCTTTGTACCTTTGAAATTGGTGAAATGACACTAGTTTTTAATTCACTGGGAAACTCTTATTTCAAAAAGAAGAATTAATTAAATGCAGGAAAGGATGTGCACTATTTTTATTCTGTGTTGTTGTGTATCACTATTTTTATACTTAGACAACTTTTGTCACTAGTACTTTTATTTTTCAAATTAAATAAAACTTTTTTTAAGTCAGCTATGCTACTTCTTTTAAACTGTCTATTAAAAGTCATTAAAATTCTCCTCAACTCAACTATAATTTCCAACATCTATTTTAGAAAAATCAATTTGTTTATTTTTATTACCCAACAACCCCTCAGGGTCCGTCACATTTTTTTCCGTCTCCTTTACATCCACCAGTACTGTCGTTAAAAAATGTTTTTCTTTCTGATTTAATCATAGTCACCACCCTATTTCGCTTCTGCTTATAGCTTTAATCACATACCTGCCACGCCTACTTGACTCATTAGTAGAGGGGATTGGGGGGGTTAGTCTCGCTCCCCACCACTTTTTTCATTGGTCTCCCACTTCCCGCGCCTGTCCCTGCCACGCCTACTTGACTCTATTCTGATTGGTCTTCCCCACTCTTACGTGTGCATCCGGAGGGAGATGTTTTATTTAAGCGCTAGCAGCCAACCTAACAGATCAATTCATTTTCATCTCTTAAATTTAGTCAGATGGGTTCGTTGAATACAGTACCTACCGAAGATATTATTGAACGTGTTGGTGAAGTTATTTGTTTAGCACTAACGGCGCCATTGTGGGACATTCCGGTGGGTGATCTAAAATATATTCCTCTTAATTACTTAAGAAGATTTGTAGAGTCAGTGGAGTTGTTACAAATTTGGGAAAAGCTACCAGAACGCTATAGACGTGACAAGAAATTACAGTTAAATTTACCGTGTTATACTCATCATAACCAAGAGGGTGACTGTATAGATGGACCACCGCGATCTATAAAAAGGTGTTGTGGTCATGTGCAAGTTAGTGAAAGCTGTTAAAAAGTTAAGTAAAGAATTCTACTTGTTATCATTTTCTTATTGTCAGGATTCTATGCAAAGCAGACCACAATGGTGTCATTATTACGAGAAACTATCGAATGAGTATGCGAGTGCTGCATCTGCATGTGACAAATATTGTGAAACATTAGATTTAATACAACTTATTCATGACATAAGGGGATTGGGATTTGGTTATCATCTTCTTAAATTGAAAAAATATATTGAAGATCCCGTTCTAGTGAAAGACATTTTAAAAGAGGAAGAACTTTTAGTGTAATCATGGAGGAAGTTGTTAGAGAAATGTATGAAGAATTCATAATGTCTAAAGCTTGCTCTGAGTTTTTTGCGTTTGACGGACAAAGCAGTGAAGCTCAAAACATTACTGTTTATTTGCACTATATGGAACATGCAGAATTATGTGAACTAGCTGCTAAGGCATGTATAGATTTTCTTAAAAGTAAAAATGAAAGAAAATTTATACATGATTTAAAACAATTAGAGTTAAGCGAACATATATTATGTATAAAGGAATATTTAACCAATAAAACAAATATATTTAAAACGAATCGTTTTATTTCATAAAAAAATAGTTATACAAATGAAAAACATTTGCTAATGCACAAAAACATGGATTTTTCTGATGATAAAAGCAGCATGGTTCCAATTTCTGTAAAGCTGGCTGTTCATCAAATTCAATAACTGGTTTTTGAGAATATTTTCTGACAAACTCCGCCTTTTCTTCACCCTTAACATAGATAAAGTCGACTTTTTCGGTTAAATTTCTGATAACATCTCGACATCTATGATAAGGAGTAAATCCTTCATCCCAATCGATACAATGATGATTGTTCATTAGCCAAATAGCGTTGCTGTATAGTTTTGATGGTAAATGATTCATAGGAAAGGGCGCTTTAAATATGTGGTGGCTGATTTTAAACCCATCGTATGCTGCCAATTCTTTAACAATTAACTTATTGTTCTCCACTTTAAATCCTTGTATATCTACAATTACTTTCATATCTTTAAATAGTGAAATTTTTTTACCATTTCAAATTTTAATTGGTATTCTTCTATCTGTTTCTTTAACTCTTGTAATTTGTGTTGAAAAATGATTAACCGATGCATATAATCCATAATGAAAGAAATTTCTTTGTGTCATGCTATAAATATTAAAACTGACGCATGCGTATTAAAGTTGTTTAACTATTTTTGTTAGAGGATTATAGCTAAATATTTTATCGTGGAGGATGAGACAATAAACAGAGGTATTTTTTTGAATATTTTCATTTGTTTCAAATTCAACTCTTATAACTACAGAACCACTTTGAAGCGATTCCTTCTGATGAGAGCAATCAATGTGTGAAATAGGCGAAGTTGTCTTAAATTTTTCAGGCGCAAAAATTGGTTCACTTGTCAATCCATAGTAAGAATTTCTAAAATTGGCAAACATTTCATATAGAGCAGAAAATTTGTTTTCTTTAAAATTTAAATATAAATCGTGATATGGATATCTCTCAGAATTTAAAAAAATTCTTATGTTTGTTAGGTCAACGTTATCAAATTGACTCATGTCCTTTTTTAATTTTCCTTTTCGATCTACTTGGAAGGCAATAACAGCATGACGGGGCGTCTCCAGTTTACTAGTTGTTTTTACCGGCCATGTATGACGCGTTGCTTCAGGTAATTCGGAATATTCAACACATTCCCAGCTTCGAAATCCTAACAATATTTCCTTGTTTGTTTCTAATATTTTCGTTAAGGCAAGTTGTTGAGGAATATCTACCTCGATATGTGGCACTTTCCAATACAATTTTTCAATCGTGACTTTTGGAGTAGGAAGTTCTAATGTTTTGGGTTCCGTATCATCTATAAAGAGCACAGCATCTAAATCATTACTTGCTCTGATGAGTACTAATTCTTGCTTCATATTTAAAATAATTTTTTTATAATCCTCGAAGAATCCAAGTAGCATCTTTAGGGGTATCGATACATTAAATTTACCTTTATTATCTACCAAAATTCTGTCTGCTTCATTTCTGTTGGGAAACCACCCAGCATTGTGAAGCTTTACGCTTTCATTGTTATTAAAAGATAAATATCCTTTGAGTGTTGATGTTAAACCAACATTTCTTACAGAGTCTACAGTTACTCCATTTAATTCATAACGTATTTCTCGAAACAAAAACGCAATACCATTGTTGACAAATCTTAATTTTTCTGTATATTTTCCTTCTTGATTAGCGAGATTTCCTTCTATATATAGAATACTTTCTGAAGGTAATGTGTATGTGTCTAATTCTTGGATTGGAATACGTATTTCATCATTATAATCAAATTTTGAAGAAATGAATGGTTGATAGGTATGTAATTCGGAGCCAATTACAGAGTTGTCAACATATAGACTTTCATTAACGTTTAAAATATCCATTATTTAAAACTTTAAAACCCAACGATTTCAGAAACTGATGGTTTTTTGTTGTTAACCGTTTGATGTTTTTGGAACTACTAACTTTGTGGTTAAGTTTTTCTTTTTTATAAGATTTACTTACGGTAATAGGTTCAAATTTAGATACAAATGGTCTATTATATCTAATAACCATTGTTGTTAGTTTTTAAATGTAATCTTACGGTAATGGTTTCGTTTCTGAAATTTATAAGGTGACCGTCTTGATCAATTATTTTTACAGTAATGTTGTTGATTGTTTGAACGCTAATTGGAAAGTATAATATAGGTAATGGTGATTCCACTATTTTATACCCTGGTGGTACCGTTGGAAAAAATTGGTGAATTATGTGAACTGGTTTGCCATTGTTAAATGAACCTACACAAATGTTACAATCAATACAAATAGCATTAACCTTGGAAATATTTACAACATTGTCAGATTCACTCCATTCATGAGGCTTAATTTTCCGTTTATTAAAACCTAAAAGGTTTCCTATTGAATCATCTTTTGTGAAATCAATTTCTTTACTGCATTTAATACTGCATTTTAGGGTATTGAGATTTGTCGTTAATCTAAACGAAGAGGGTTCTATAGTAAAAATTTCATGCAGTTTGTTATTTATCAATGTACTTAAGTCTTTTATGTCATAAGTTCCATCCGGAATAACAATCACTTTACCATCTACGTAAATTTTATTGTTTCCATCCTCTATATTAGGGATACTCATAAATGACTCAAAATCAGCTAAACCTAATAAATATTGCTTGTCGTCATCCAAATAGATGGGAGGATTAAAATCAGATGATAAAATAGAAGAATTCCCTGTAAGCGTAAATGTTGTAGACATTCTGTTAATTTTTAAGAAATGCCGTAATAATTTATTTCATGTGCTTATATAGAAAACTAAGAGCTAGCTGTCCACAATTATAGTTATTAAATTTTTGTTTGACCTCATAGGTGTAATATATATTTACACCCTTACTTGTATTAAAATATTGGATCAACTCAAGAGGTGGTTTGAGATTACCATAACTATCAAAATACACGACATCTTTTTGCTTTTTTATGTAAGCTACCCAATGAGAACCATCATTTTTTTCACTATCCAAATTAACAATACCAGTTTCTTTTTGTCTAATTTTTCGCGGGAGATTATCACGCATAAAAACACCTCTAAAGTTAGGTATCTCTAAAATGTTTGCATATTTTATTATATCAATATTTGTTAAAGCTCTTTGCGGAAACTTTATTTGAGCTTTTTTTAATGTTTTTTTTTACGGAGCCCCCTTTATAGGGCTTAATGAACAATCCTTTTCCTCTTCTATATGGCTTTACAAATAGACCTTTTCCGGCTGCAACGTTTTCCATGGCTTTGTTATGACGTTGAGTTTCTTCAAGCAATTGTCTTGATGCTTTTACATCATTAACAGCTTTAGCAATTCCGGCTGCACCACCTCCCAATGCACCGAGGGCACCCAAAATTGGAAGCAAAAGAGGTAAAAATCCACCAATTTTTTTTGGAGTTTTTATAACGCGTTTTTTTATCCTGAGTTTTCGTTTGGATGTCTTAACACCCATACCAAACTTTTTTTTTCCTTTCATAATACCTGTAACCATCAAAGCTGCAGTTTTTTCACCCAGCGATGAATCCTTAGCCTTTACTCTTTGCCAAGCCTTATCTGCTAAAATCTTATCTGCTTCGTGTCTGTTTGATAAATTGTTAGATTGCGAGTACGCTATGTCATGATCTTTACAAGCATCGTCTAAAGGATTTATGCCACTATCCCCCCTACTTAATCTTTTTTCCAACTTTGTTCCCGGACCGCAATAGTTATAACCAGGAATGTGTAGTTCAACAGGTAGACTATTAATAAGTTTATTTACTAAACCCGTACCTTTCTTCTTGCTCTTCTTATTGGATGTAATCGAGTAAGGGTTGTGTATGATCATTTTATAGTTTTTGTAAACTGAGTCGATAGAGCTGCTCGTCTTCTATAAATAGTAAAACGGGCAGCAAATTGACTTGGCTGTTTTTTTTTTATAAATACATATTATTTAGAATGTTATGTCAGTTATTGCTGACGATGTGGATTGAAAAGCAAGCTTTTTCTTTACCTATTAAAAACCATGATGAAAAAATCTTAAACAAACCATTTAGAAAACATGGCGATCTCTTTGGTGGTGAATCAAAGAGATGTCTTGTTGTAGGAGCATCAGGGGTTGGCAAAACGAACTCCATTCTCACATTACTTGAACATCCAAACGGAATAAGATTCGAAAATATTTATTTATACTCAAAATCGTTACATCAACCCAAGTATGAGTATTTAAGAAATTTGCTAAAACCTATTAAAGAGATTGGTTATTTTGAATATGACAATGATGAAAATATTATATCCCCTCACGATATTAAACCAAATTCAGTTATTATATTTGATGACATTCCATGTCAGAATCAAACTGTTATAAGGGACTATTTTACATTTGGGAGACATAAAAATACGGATTGTTTTTTCATTTTTCAAGGTTATTCATCAATTCTCAAGAGGCTTATACGTGAAAATGCAAATCTCTTAATTTTATTTAAACAGGACCTAACTAGTTTAAAACACATATATAATGACCATTGCATGATGGATATGACATTTGAGAAATTTAAAGCTCTCTGTGAACACTGTTGGAAAGAAGACTACGGTTTCGTTGTAATCGATAAGGACTGTCCCTTAAATTCTGGCAGATATAGAAGCAGGTTCGATTCATTCATACACTTATAAACATGGATAAACGACTAGCAAGAGAGTTAGTTAAATCAAGAAGAGCAGTAAAACAAAAATATCAAGCATTAAAGTCAGAAGCCTCAATGACTCAAAGCCAATTAGAAAAAACGTATCAACCGATAACACAACCACTACAGCAATTAATTTCAAATATTGCAAAAACGGAACCAACTGACATAAAAGAAGAACCTCATACTTTTAAGGAATTTTATAGTACTTCTACTCCAACAAGGACAGCTAAGAGAAAAACCGGGAAAACTCCCGTTTTACCCACTGAGTTACCATCATTTTTTGATAGGAGTATTGCATCTACTAGTAATTTCCCTACCATTCAAGAAACAAGCACAGTAGCTGAAACTACACCCCCATCGGGTGATAGTACTGTAGAGAATTTAAATATCTCTGATATTTTAGAGCAAACTAGACAAACAATTCAACAATATGTTGACACTCCAGGATATAAAGATTGGTTGGAAGATTTTGATGAATTGCCAAGAAAATATATCGATGAAGGAGTTAGGGATACAAGACATATATTTGATCACAATTATGGTATTGTTCATGATTTGGAAACAAACAAATTTCTTTTAGGGACAACAATGAAACCAGTTGAAATTATTAATAAAAATATAAAAGTTGAGGGTGTAACCTACAAAGGCACTCCAGGTTTATACGAACTACTTTTTAAAAAAGAACCTATTGGTTACAAGAAAGAAGACTTAGATCATTATATGGACATTCTAGCAAGAACTAATGCATATCGCAGAAATCACGACCGTAATGAGCAAGTTCAAGGTAACGGTTCAGTCAAATATGTAACTATTATAGGACCGTACTTACAAACCAAAGGGGTAACGAAAACAAGAAATATTAAAACACCTGCAAAAAATCTCATAGAAGCATTTAGTAGACCTAAGGCTCCATATAGGCAAACAAGGCAGAAACTGGGAATGGGGATATTGAAACTTAACAAAACAGATACGGACTATGTATATTGGGACAACATCAACGAACTTGTTGATAGACTTAGACTTTTAATGGCTTCTCGGGTTGCCGGGCATACTGGACATAATAATGAAATAATCTCAATTATTGAAGAACTACGAGAAGCCAAAGTAATTCTATAAATAAAAGTTTTTGAAGTAAAAAGCAACAGTTGCATATTATATATTGAGTATGTCGGTAAATAAATTTGGAACTCATATCCTAAATGCCAATGAAGACTTATATTACTTTTGCATCCTTCCCATGGTTCTTGGACATTCGACAAAATCAATTAATCTACCGAATGGTGAAACAAGACGTTGTTTTACTATTAGCGGCGATGAAACTACTTTAGCGTTTCCATTTCCAGAAGCAGACGTGATAAAAGTTCACTGTAGTAAAGACATAGATTTTATCATAAATAACAATATATTTAGTTCGATTGAACTATTAGGTCATAAACTCGGTAATGGTGATAATATTTCTGTTGTAAGATCTCTTAAATATTCTGCATCACCTGGAGTGTTATACGCAGGATTGGTTTTAAAGTGTAAGACTGAAAATGAATAAAATTAAGGAGGATGTCGTTAATGAATTGCATAGACCCGCTAGAAGAAATTTTAAACGAAGACGAGTAATCGTAAAAGGGCTTAATGATTTGTTTCAAGCAGATTTAGTTGAAATGCAACCTTACTCAAAATTTAATAGAGGATATAGATATATATTAGTGGTAATCAACACTTTTTCTAAATTCGTTTGGGCACTACCTATTAAAACAAAAACTGGTAAAGAGGTGGCTGCAGCAATGAAAAAAATTCTCAAAGACTTAAAAGAAGCCCCTAAACACCTGCAAGGCGTTCCAAAAAATATACAAACAGATAAAGGAACAGAATTTTATTCCAAAGATTTTCAGAAGCTAATGAAACAGTTTAAAATCAATCACTATAGTACTTTTTCTAATTTGAAAGCAAGTATCGTTGAGCGAGTGAACCGAACATTAAAGAATAAAATGTGGAAAAAGTTTAGTCTTCAAGGAAATTATAAATGGTTAGATATATTGCCTGAAATTGTTAGTGTGTACAATAATACAGTACACTCTACAATTGGTAAAAAACCTAATGCTGTTAATAAGGGAAATGAAAAAAATATATTGAAATCATCATTTACTCATATGAAAACAGTTGATCCCGATTTAAAAAAATTTAAAGTTGGTGACTTTGTTCGTATAAGCAAACACAGAGAATTTTTTTCTAAAGGGTACACACCCAACTGGTCAAATGAAATTTTTAGAATAAAAAAGTTACAACTTACAAATCCTACAACCTATTTACTTGAAGATGAAAACAAATCAGAAATTCAAGGAGGCTTTTACGGAAAAGAATTACAAAAAGTCAGACATTCAGACATATACTTAATAGAAAAAGTAATAAGAAGAAAAGGAAATAAGGTGTTAGTTAAATGGTTGGGATTAGACAAAACACATGACTCATGGATATTAAAAAAGGATATTTTGTAAAATATTCATCAATAAAACACATTTTTTTTTATATTACTATTGTTTTATTTTATAATCATATTTAACATATTATTTAAAACAGGTTTTAAAATAATTTCACATAATTCAATTCGTCTTTTAAAATGTTGTTGGTCTACAAACTCTTGAGGCGACATACGAGATTTTCTATATGCAAACGTCCATGCATGCATCGTATGAAGTTGATTTTTAGTTTCATCAAAACTTACTGATTTCTTCATAATATTTTCTTTCTCTTAATTTTTGTTCGAGCTGGATTGGATGCATTAGTAATAATTCCAGCATTGTACAAACATTCTCACTATTGGTGTTTTCACTTGGCGACAGAGTATCATATACTTTTTGAAGACAATTGATTTCGGAAAACAGACTATTCTTAAAAATGTCGAAGTAACTGTTAAATTGCTGTTTTTGTAAAATATTTAATCTGTATTCGATTAAAGGTATTTGTTCCCATAATCTGCACACAGTTTCATTTCCAAAACAGACGTAATCATCATGTTTTGTAATCCTCACTATTGGCATTTCACCAAATTTCTCAAAAAGAATGGACATATTTTTCAAAAATATAGTTTCTTGAAAGGCGTTTGATGAGAAAAAGTAATTCGTTATAACACCCTGATATTTTAGTAGGTCTTTCCAATCATCTTTACTTAGAACAATAGATTGGTTCTTGTTTCCACCAAATTCAACACATGGCGTAAAATCACTTTCTAAACACAAACCAATATTCACAAACTTTGATTTGGATTTATTTAAAGGGTACTGTTTACAATTTACTATGGTTTGTTTTTCGATAGAATGTATAGATGTTTTAAACACATTGGACTCTCTGAGGGCTGAACATTATTAGACCGTAGAATATAGAAACTAACTAAATAATGATTTGCAGCACATTTTTATAGTCTACTGTCCCCTCCACTTAAATGGAGGAGGGAGATTACTTAACGTTGGAGGAGATAAAAAATTAAACTACAAAAAAATCAAATACTAAAACTTTTAATTCAGGTTTTCAAATACATTACAAAAGCAACGTAAGATGAAATAATTGATATTAAAGTCAGAAACAATAATATTATATAAAAATATACATAATTACAATTATGTTTTTTATGAACAAATTCTATCCATTCTGAATAAATGACAGGCTTTTTATCAAAGAAATATTTAATTTTCATATAATTATTAACACTTAAATCATTTTCTGAAATATTATAAGTAAACAAATGTGAGTTTCCATCTATGTAAATCATTCTCATTTGCTTATAACAATCAGTTTCAATTTTATTCTTATTGATGCACACGTCGGCTCTAATTGTGTTAGGAATATGATTAACATATAGTATTCTGCCAACAAGGGAGACTAACACGACTAATGAAGTAGTAGTCATTGTTCTAAAACAACTAAATAATACTGTTTGTTACAACATTTTATATATTCACACAAATTAGTGAAACAGATCATCAATGAAACAAATTTTATAAAACTTGACAACTTTAACTTCCTTTTCCAATTTCAAAACCGGATAACAATTGTGTATCAAAACCACTTTTATTGCGAGTCTCTTCTAAACATAGTCTTTTAGATTTGGGTTCTTGTTCAGATTGTAAAATAGATAAATTTTTAATCATTGATTCTATATTGACAATATCTTTGTGACCCCATGCTAAAGTTTTTGTGGTATTTGAAAGACGATATCTTTTATCGTCATGACTTGTCAAGGCTAGTTTGTTAATCAAATTCGTATAAATATTGTGTAGATGTGACTTAAAAACATACATTGTGCAGTATACTTTTTGACCTTTTTCCACAACATCTTTATAATCTGATAAGTTTAATTGTTTTTGTACGGCCGATTTACGAATACCTTTTGCCTTTTTATCTAAACTATCTTTGGTTTTTACACAGTATGCCTTAGCACCGGTACCAAAAAAACTTTCTAAAGGTACACCTTTATATTCATCCTTAAATTTACCAACCACTGATGTGGATATCGGCATATTATGAATATTTGGTTCAGGATAGTTAGAGGTGTCAAATTGATCCAGATTTTGCTTCATATCTTCATAAAAATTTTCCGTTTCAATTTCTAGTATTAAAGAATCAGTATCAGTGTACAATAAACTTACATTATCTCCATATTTTAATTTTAAATATCCGTAATAAAAATCATACATTACAGTTTTTGCAATATCCAATATACTCATTCCAACATAAATGGGCTTATTATATTCGATACATATCTTTTGAAGTTGAATAGCTACTAGATTTTCTGAAAAAATTTTTAAATCTTTAAATTGAGGTTTTGCAATTAATTTCTCAGCACTTAATTTGTTTCGCTCTCTCTCCCATTGAGTTACTAGCTTAATATCTACTCGGTTATCGACATTCTCCATAGTTTTACCAAAAATACTGTTATTTGCCAATTTGTACGAATTTTTTTCAAATTTATTTTTTGAAGCATTTCGTAAATTAGTATTTAAATCAATATATTTAGCTAACCATGGCGATTGTGTAAATTTAATTCCCCTGTGTATTTTGAGAAGTTTAAGTCCAAATTTTAAGCTTTGCTTCAAAGCACGATAATGAAGAACATAATTGTACTTATTGTTTAAATTGGGAATTAGTTTAGAAAACTTGGAAATTGGTGGCTTAAATTGTTCGGGACAGAGCGGAAAGTCGTTATGGCTTTCATGTAAATTCTGAGGATATTCTAAGTCAACTTCAAATACATAACCCGTAGATGATGTATCTGAAATATTTAAAATATTAAGTTCATTAATTTCGTCCTCAGATAGCCAAACAAAGTTTTTTTCTGGCAAATACTGTTTCATTGCAAAACCATACAAATTTGTTGCATCTAAATAGGCAATATATTTTGTTGGATACTTAGGATTGAAATTATCAAGAAAAGGATTATTTGCCTCCGATTTTCGAGCTGAACAAGTACTAACTCCCCCGCGAACCCCTTTTTTGAAGAAATGAAGCATATCTGGATCAGTCAATAATTCCAATTCTACATTTGTAAATTTCATCATAGCATCCCAACACATTGAAGGGCTTGTTACATAGTTCACGGGATCTAATTTATAAGTTTTATAACAAGTATTTCTATAATTTTCAAAAACATCGGCTAAAAGGAGAACGTCAGATTTCAAATATATATCTGAATATTCACCTATCGTGGAGCAATTGAATACATTCCATACCTCTTTAGCTCTAATGTAATCTTCATTACTAATATTTTCATCAATTAAGTCATTATAAAATTTATCAATATCGGGCAAAGATTTATCATCCAACTTTTCGTAAGAGTCAATATATGAATAAGGAAAAACTCCTTTTTGCCTAACATATTTAAATTGCTCTGCGTCTGAAAAATGTTTCTTAATTTCAAGACATTGAGAATTATCTAAAATATTAGATAGTGATTCAAGAGATTCTGGTAAAAACTGAAATGAGTCTATAAATCGTAAATTTAAGTAAACTATCTTTTTATTTTTAGAGTCATACGTGTTTACCATAATTTTTTTACTAAAAGAAATATATTTTTCTTTGTTTTGAGCAATAACGCTAATTGATTCTTTATTGTTACATAATGACTTAATAAATAGATGAGAATCGTAATTCTTTAGATTATGAAAAATTATTGGAATGTAAGTTGGAGGTATGAAATGTAAATTACAAATAGAATGAGCAGCGCCCCTATAGTTACCGCTAAAATGACAGTGGTCCTTACATTTTTTAAAATTTCCGTCTGAAAAAGGTTTTTCACATATATAACACACAAATGCATTTTCAAATTCTTTTTGTTGCAAACTAGTTAACTTATTCATAGGCTTTTGATTTCTAAAATAATTGTTATAAAGATTTTTCACATCAAGTTCAATATATTCAATAAACTTTTCAGCACAATCAGTTCCACGATAAAGTTTTAAAGATGTGAGATTATTATCAAATGATGATTTAATGTAATAAGCGAACGAATATGGCACATGTTCAGCAGTTTTAACTGTATAGGAAGTTGTAGGATCAAGCTTTTCGTTTTCAACGTTTTTTAAATAGCAGTCGAAATCAGCATAAATTACAAAAGGTGCTTTATACTGCTTTTGAATATTTTGAAACTTTAATATGTTTTCTGGAATTTGATTTCCAAACTTATCTAAAATAAGTTCATCTGAAGGATATTCAATACGAACAGATGTGCAATCATATTCTAAGTGTCTTTGTAATTTTGCGTAGGTACCAAAATATTGTAAACATCCTTCACACAAATTTTTTCTACATTTCTTTTTTGACAGTTGTTTAAAAAGTAATTTAGATAAATCTTTTATCCAACAATAATGACTATTACCATCATCAGAAGTATTTAAAAGTAGATTGATATGTAAATTCTTTTTATGTCTATTATAGTGTAATGGTCCTACAATCTCATTTACATATACTCCATTTCTAAAAAATTTCTCAACCCCATAGACATTTATGGATAAATTATTTTTGTTTTCAAAAGTACTTATCTGCTCTAATTTAACTGGAAAATTAATACCTGTAAAATCAAAGACAGTTCTGAAGTCCGGGTACGAGGAAGTTTTCCTAGGGTCACCTGAAGGTTTACATATTGCTGATACAACGGCATATGCAAAACAGAAATCATCTTCATTCAAAATGTTTACCAAACTACCTCGGAACTCTGGAATTGGAATATAAGAGTAGCCACATAAAGGATTGTACTTGTTGATGTTTACTTCTAAATGGAGAATTTGTTGTAAAATCCAACCTGCAATTTAAAGAAGAGATAATTAGTATTTATTAAAAGAGACTGTTGTAAATTAAGATAAATTGAAGCAATAGCGTTTGAAATTTAACATTTTTGCAAGTAATTATTAACTTACCAGAATCTCGTTCGGGTAGTTCATCTGCTTTGGTTGTTAGAATTTTGAATAGTTCGTCATAGAGATTATTTAAATCAGTCGTCTCAGTCACGTTATGGAAGGCTGTGTTGAATGATTTAACGGATGTAGACTTCAAAACTGGCGAGTAGTAGATACCAAATAATTCTGCATTTATCTTAACGCATCTATATAATTGCTGTTGCTGGCGAATTAATGTTACGACTTTCTCGGAAATTTCTTGCTGAAACTTTTTAAGGTTGACATGCATTTTGGGTGAGTAAACCTTGTATGCAGCAATTCGACTCTTAAAAGCACTTCTAATAAGGTCTATTCCACTTCCATATTTAATAGTACTCTTGCTTTTGTGGACATTTGTTCTTAGATGAGAGTTCCAAGCATTAAAATTAATATCAGCTTTACAGTCTTCGCAATAGCGAGTTGCATTATTCCTGAAGAATTTTGCATCAACTGAAACAAAAAAATTTTTTTTTAATTCACTATAATAATTTATATGCAATATAACATAATGAGCGGCGTAGCAAGATGGGGGAGAGGACTGACCACCTGCCCTGCCCCTGGACGCTTAGTGAGTCAAGCAAAAAAGATCATTGAAATAGCACAAAACAAATTTTATTGTTTTTCTTATATTTTAATTTATCCTAATTCTTAGTAAATAATGTAAATATACTTACTATCGATTAAATACTCATCCGGATTATGATTTGTGTCTCTTTTTAAACATGATTCTTTAATGTGTCTTATGGCATTTCGTCTCTGTGTAAATTCTTTTAGACAAAGTGTGCAGAGAAGGGTCATTTTGAACTGGATATTTATAGGTTTAGTTTCTCTTTAAATAAGGAATTGTGAATTTAAATTTAAAAGTTTGCGCTTACGTGTTTTTTTTTATTTTTAAAACATTTATTTACCACCAAAGCAAGGATTTTTCATAAAAATATTACCTAAATTTAAAAGAAGCTCACCCTGTCTATGAATTATTTTTTTAACAGTTGAGCAAGTAAAATTACTCAAATTTTTACATTCATTCAAATTGAAATAGTTGTTTACCATTGATTTGAACGTCGCACAACCACGTCTTTGATCTGTTTTTGATAAATTTTGCTTTGGTTTTGAATCTAAAAATTTGTTTAATTCACTTCTGTAGGGAGTTTTTAATGAATTGCTGAGTTGGGTTGTAACAACGGCCCCTGATTTTTCGATATCATCGGTTTTGATTTTTTTCATTACATTTGTTTCGTCGTCAGAAGATTCAGAAGCAGAACGTTTTCGTTTGTTCTGAACTTCTTTATATTCGACAATTTCACACGAATTGAGGTGAGGTTTCGGTGGACTATGGTTGCAATTTTGAACAACATTGTTCACCTCAACATTACCTACAATTTCGTTACAGGTTTGGTCGAACACCGCTATCGATTTTTGGTGGAAATGTAATTTAGGAGCTGGTTGGTATTCCTCCCTGATTATTTTAACCTCAATAACGGTCTCTGTTGAATCTTCTGACGACGAAACAGAAATTGGTGAGTAGACTTTTTGCTCTACCTGAAATTTATTTTCACCCTCAACTCCCTGAAATTCATTTTCACCCTGTTTCCCCTCAACTCCCTGGCTCGAATAAACATCATTGACCAACATTTCAAACTTTTGATTTTCTAAATTAATTTCCTCCTCATTAACAGTGAAATATTTTGAGGAGGCCTCTCTAAGACTGTCTAATGATTCATTGACTGGATTAATATCTGAATTAAATTCCCCAAAGCTCGCTATTTCTTCAAAATTTATTGTTGAAATCAGTTCAGGGTGAACTGCATTATTTTGATTATTAAAAATTGTAACTAAATTGTTTATAATTGTAGCGTCATCGATATCACCAATTTCTGATTGAGTATTATCCATGTTCTCATTAAAATATTTTTCTAACGCGTCCGGTTTTAATTGACACAAATGACAATCCATTAAATCATGGACTGGGCAAGCCTCTTCCAAATCAAATAAGGTAAAATCAAATTCAAAATCAAAGTCAGTTAGAGAATTCATAGTGGTAAAAAATAAAAATCAAACCTGCAAAAATCACAAAACGAAAGAAAGCTGTAAACTAGATCACACAATGTAGGATAAATTTTCAACACTCAAAACATAAAATTTAGGAGTAGGATAACTAGGGATTTGCAGTCTAAAAGGCACGAAAACACAATTACACAAGAGAATTCACCGCAGACACTTAGAAGCACGATAGGAACTGGCGTACAAGAAATACGACTTTCAACTGACGGTACATGTAAACTCGAAAGCCGCTTAAAACCACTTCTTGTTAAGTCACGCCCACTGGCAAGGTTGGTGGCTGGTACAGCGTGGTACCAAGGTCAACTGGTGTGAAAAATCCCGACGTTTTTTTTTTGAACTTTTTTTTTTTTTTTTTTTTTTTTTTTTTTTTTTTTTTTTTTTTTTTTTTTTTTTAAATTTTGCAACTCGACTTTTTTTTTTTTTAGTGGTTCTTGGTTGGTAAGTGACAGGGTGGTACTTAGGCGTGTTGGGACTGTCTCTTTTGTGCTTTATATTCTCGTGATTCTACTGCAATATTCAGTCTTTGTCATTTGATTCAGTCTAGATTGTTTTGTATCAAAATGTCGTGTGTGCCAAACGAACTAACAACTTCAGTTGAAGTACAAATATCCGAAAAAATGTGGTGTATACCGGAGAAACCAACAACTTCAGTAGAAGTACCAATATCACCCAAAATGTGGTGTTCACAGGAGGAACCAGGAACATCTGCCGAAATACCAATGTCCCCCAAAAAGTGGTGTTTACCGGAGGTAATAGAAACAACTTCAGCTGGAGTATCCATGACTCCACATCGACAACAGCAGTTGATGTCACCAGAGCTTACACCAACAGAAACATCACCCCCAGCATCAGCTCCATCAGAATGGTCAGAAACTGTGGATGAGGTCGTGCTAAGACTTCTGCACGATTTAGAACTTTTATTTGGTATAAAGGTAAGCAATGGACCTATTCAAATTGATATTGTGCCGTTAGTGTCAATCCCAATAAGTGCCAAGAGAAAACAACCCAAAAGGTTGTGCAAAAGACCGTTCAATTATAAATATAATTTTTAGTTTTAGGAGCAGAAGACTATTATAATTTATAGTGTTAAATGTAAATGACCATTATAATACAATACAAAGTGCAAAAGGTAATTTTAAATATATTTTTTAGTAATATTAATTCGATGTATAATAAATATTCTTAAATTTTATTTTGTTTCTTTTTTTGCGTCCGCATTTAATTGGTAATAAAACGTACTAAGGAGCATATCAAATATGGAAGTGTGTGGGACTAAAAAAAAATTATGTATGATAATAATATTCTTTATTATGTGTTTAAACAAAAATTAATTATATTTTCTTATATTTTATTAATAATTAAATTGTCTTGTGATAAATCTACTGCTATTTTTTTTTCATTTAACAAGTTTTATAACAATTTTTATAATCATATAATATTTTTATAATCATATAATATTTTTACATTAGCCAAGGCACAATGCCAAGGACTTAAATTTTTATGAAAATAACATTCTGGAATTTTCTTAAATTTGCGTAGTTTGGGTTCCTCGTTGACTGGAATGCTTATGATCAGCTCTGGGGTGAAAATTTTTCTTAAAAAGTTTGTCTTTGTAATGCCTTTGACATAGATCTTCGGATTACTATATGTCTTTACAATATTCTTGAGTATTTCTTCTATTTCATTTAATTCTATATATCTAACGTCCCATTCCAACCCATGATATTCTTCAGACCAATCAACTATTTCTTGATCCTTGGCAGATAACATGGTTCTTTTAAATGGTGACTTAAAAAGAAAATTAGACCAGCGTACACCATCGTAGATAGCAAGCTCCTTTGAGACCAAGTCAAAATAGACAATTATAATCTTGAATGTCCACGAATAGTTCTGAATAGCACTCGACCATGATTAATCTCCTACTATTAATTGTAAAGGTTATTCTGCAATTTTATTTTTAAAATAACTTTTGTCCACTAAATGGTTTCTAATTTTTTTTTTATACTTCACTGCATATTCTACTGCTTTTTTATAGTGCGTAGAAAAAAACTCCTAGGTAATTTTTTGTTACTGCATATATTTACAAGTCCTCCACCATAATCCCATCATTCTATCCTTTTCAAAATGTATTGTATCTTTTTTTTTTGCTTAACTTTATTCAAAATTACTTTTGTCCACTAAATGGTTTTCAATTTTTTTCTCTTCAGTTTTATTACACACTACACAAGTTTCAGGGGCACTGAAATGAAAAAGATTGTCATTGCACAATGTACAGCGCAAGTCTTTTTCACAACATTCCATTGCTCTTTTGTAATGTGTAGACACAAAACTGTGTTTGCCAAGGGGTGCTTCTAATGCGTGCAAATAATAGCATCGTAAGCACAAACTATAAGCACCACCAAACGAAGACATTATGACGACATAATCTTGAAAAACACAAACTTCGCGGCGTAGATAATTTGGTTCAACAGCATCACTAGCACTTATTTTTTTAATATTTACTAGACCTTTTTCACCACAACCGGCATCAAAGAAATTATGTATCCCCTCATCTTCACTATCGTCTTGAACCTCTTCAAAATTGTTTTTATCTAGATCGGCTAACCATGCTTGTTTAACGTCGAAAATGTTTTTTCCTCCCACCGTGAAATAGAGTATTTCATCTTCGTACATTGAAGACATTTTTTCCAATTGCTCAAAATGTAGGTCACTTGATTCTTGCAAAACAACGTGGCGACAACTCATTTTAATTAATATATATTTTTTAATTTCGTTACTTTTAAAAATACTGATACTACAGTAAGAATGAATTGCTCTGTTGGCTGCTAACACTTAAATAAAACATCTCCCTCCGGATGCACACGTAAGAGTGGGGAAGACCAATCAGAATCAAGCAGAGTCAAGTAGGCGTGGCAGGGACAGGCGCGGGAAGTGGGAGACCAATGAAAAAAGTGGTGGGGGGAGCGAGACTAACCCCCCAATCCCCTCTACTTCTAAAAAAAAACATAAACACCAAAAAAATATATATAAATGGAATTGTCTGGAATATTTTTGAATTCACAAATTTAGAGTTGATGAAATTTAAAAGTAAAATAATAATCCACTTGAATAATTTTTCACAGTATTACTAAATTTTGTAAACTTAATAATATAAAATTCCCGGTTGATAAAAGATGGAACAACTTGTTTTTAATTTTCTTAAAGAAAAAGAAAGTAGTAGCTCTGGTTAAAATGGACTTGGTTTAAAATTACTATAATTTATTGTCTAAATAAGATTCATTTTGCAATTAAAATAAAAAAAAAACTAAAAAAATAAATTTTTTATTTATATAAACTTCTTAAATTCGCCAATATTTTATTAAGAATCCAAAAATAATGCGACCATGTCCCTCTTAAATTTGTTCTGGATATTAAACTACTGCCCTTTAAAGACAAATGTAATAGATTCTATGTATTTATTGTTTCCTAAAGTGAATTAACCAACGTTCATAATTAATTCCCCGATGGCAAGTAAAACCATGAAAAATTATGAACCGGGTTTTTAACATTCACAGCTAATTTTCTAAGGAAAAACTGATTTCTTTTTGTAGAAGGTCAACCCCTCTGCCTATCTGCGGCATAGCTTAAAAGCTACTTACCCGACGATTCATTTTGAACAAAATTAAACCTAATGCCAATGTCTACATAAGTACTATTGTAATCATATATTTTAAAAAAATGAAAAAACATCATTTCCCAACTTCAATTGTATGTTCATATCTCGATCATTTTCTTTAAATTCATTAACTGCTTCCACAACAGTTTTTAGCTCACTCCATTCCCGACAATCGATAGATTTGCTAGAATGATTGATGAAAAAAAAACTGGTATGGATGATTCAATTTCTCTTCTACAAAACGTTCATAATCTTCTAAATCATTTAACTAAAGATAAGATCGCCGCCTTAGAGAAAGCCAACAACAAATTATTGTAAATAAATAAATAAATAGCCATTCTGAATATGCTACATAAAAAAATAAAAATAAATCAGCATTTCATCTTTATTTTAAATATCTAAAAACACTGTGCTAAGTTATTTAGATTTTTTTGCTGTTGAATATATTATTTGGAAATAAATGCGACAATACATTTTTTATTTTTTAAATACCACAACGTTTTTAAAGACGAAAATGTGGCAAATATAGTATATTTCCGAGAAAAGTGTACAATTTTAAAAAATGTATGTAACAACTTCAGTAAAATGAAACACTCTATAAAGGATTAAAAAAATGTTGAATTAGTGATATTGACTAAATTTGTGTTATTAAATTATTATTAAACTTCATTTTCATGACTCTCGAAAAATTAACTGTCTTTTATGCTGTTTCTACGGCATAAAAAAATAAAATTTCCTTGAACTTTAGCCAAAAAAACATCATATCAGAGACGTTAACTGTCTGTTAATTTAGTGAAATGTTATTATTATTAAAAAACTACTTATCCAGTATAACCACCTCCAAATTTTACCCTGGAGGGTTGTTGAGAGAATCAACTGGAAAATTTTGTCAGAATAAATGGCTCTTCATAAAATATTTAAAAATAAAAAATATTATCCATCTGTCATGGCTCTCAGTTTTGCTAAAAATCGGATATTACGGCAGGAATTTTTGTAATATTTTGGTATGTCTTTAGTAAAACAAATGGTAAAACAAATTTTATATGTATATCCTAGAGTGGGAGATAGAGAGATAAGTCTTTTGTTTGCTGGAAAATTCAATATGCCAAAATCGCAAATGCTAAAAAAATGTTATTTTCACCAATTTTTAGAAAAATTCAATCGAATGTGATAACCGGTTCTGGAGATTTCAACCCGTAACAAAATGGCCGGGTGTGTATATGAGTAAACAATTCTTTTATTTTAATATCACCTGTATATATACTAGGTTGAACTTGTAAAATATTAGAGCCCTGAATTCAATTATGGTGGTAACCAAACGGTGACCAATATCGTTTGAAAGTTATTCACCGAGTTATTTTGTGAGTAAATTATTAACGGTTTGGTGGTAAACAGTTAAATTCTTATTATATGAATTAGTAATTTTTTCCAAATGTTAGCATTAGTAAAATTTTTTAAAGGTTAAAAAGTTTTCGGAAAAATGAACATAATATTATCATTGTTCATTTCTCCCTATAACATTATTGAAATTGAAATAAAAATGTCAAAGCCGTTCTTCTTTTAGTTTATTGTTTGTTTAATGGATGATGCCATAACCCAAAAAAATCAAAAATAACATATAGTTTTTTTCAAGTCTATTATCTGAAATCTTACAAAACTAATAACTAAAGAAATGATAATTAAAAATCAACACAAAAGCATTTATAATAGGTTGGGTCAGCTGTTTAATAGTGTATTTTGATAACTTATGAATTTTTGCCCAAGTAATTTATATTTTAGTTGTAACTTAATATTATATAAAAAAAATCATTTTCAGTTAAACTGGTAAATTAGGTCATATTGCTTATAACAGATATAGAGCTATATGCCAGATACTACCAATACATTGTTTAATGTTATACTTTACATTTATAAAAATGGCTACTGGGGCGTAAATGATTATTTAATCTTAGATACGACATGACCTATAATAGTAAAAACATACATCAGATTCTTTATGGCTAATTTGCCTTTTTAGTAAAACTACTTAATTATTTATATTATCAATAAACAATCACCAAAAATAAACATTAATTGATTTAAAATTGATAGATGCAAATGTGATTTGACAAATTCACTCAAGATTAGAAAATATCTTACTTTAGATCAGCTTTACTATCGATATCCTTTTCTTGCACTGGACGTCATTAGCGCTCTTTATTATTTATTGTTGAACAAGTAAAAATTACATATCACTTTGATGGTAGAATAAATCTCAAATCGCTTCAAGATTTTGAATTTACTTAGATGCAAGAAAAAACAACACACTTGTAGTTTTAACTAAAAGGTGTAAAACATTGTATACAAAGATTAATAAAATCCTTTCATAAAAAAGTCAAATACTTCTTAGCTTCAGAATTTACATAGCTTGAAAAGATAATATATATTATATATGTGATTCCTCAACGGGCCGCATTTAATGAAAAGGAGTTCATTCGCCCTACATTTTTAAATCATTATTATGCTTTTGATTGTATATAATGTAAATAGTTTCGATAACTTTTAAAATAATGATTATGCACCATTAAGAAAATAATATTAATTTATATAAAACATACTTATATTATAAAAATTATTCAATAATATATGCTTAAAATTTTTATTCTTAAGTAAACTGATTGGTAACATCAGTGAAGCGGCACCCACGTTGCCCTGGCGAGTTCACTAAGCCGCTGATATGCACACTATATTTGTGGCATTTAAAGAATGATTACTAGCGATCCCGTCACGAGAAGCGGGCGATGACTAGACAATCCGAGCGACGCGTTCAACGCCTCGAACTACACTGTTGACTGTTACACAGAGATTAAACAACTTGTGATTAGCAAAGAGTAACAAGAACAAGAATATTTTATTAATACGTGGACGGGTTTTAGGATTAATTTGTCGAAGGGATCGTTCATTTAATTCCTTTCTTACTCAAGACTTCTTAGAAAGCAAATAAAAAGACCTAATGTAATTTGTTGTAAAAATGACACCCTGAATAACAATCCATATATCATTTAAGGTCTATTCAAACACAGGACCGCAGAGCGGAAAGAAAAGTTGTTATGTATTTACAAGTGTATAGCTGCATGTTTATGTAAAGTTTTTGTTCAGATCGTGTATATTACTCATCTTTGTCGGATGAGGAGGAAGCTGACGTTTTTTTATTATTTTACTCTCTCCCCACAACCGCTCCCACAGTCCTGCGTTGGTGTGAGCAAACTTTTAAAATTGGCTTTGGCGATGTCTATTTTTGAGCATTGTAACGCAGATGAGACGCATTATTTCCCATGGCACAGAGGTTGGTAAATTCCCTTAGAGGGAAATCAGGAGAGGAACAATTTAGCGGACAATGTTTGGGAAGTTTTTTCCATTAAAATATGTTATCTACCAATCGCCATTGTTTAAACCTGTGGTGCTAGCATCCTGTTTCAAAATAAGCATACAGTACAGGCACTATTATTATAGTACAAAACCAATAATTAGCATAATCTGGCAACGCTGATAGTTATCAGTGCTCTCAAGATGTTGATATAATTTATTCGAGATCGTGAGATCGTTGATATGGCTGTTAAGATATCATCAGACCAAATTCAGGAACAATAAAAAAACAAAAACCGTTTTGTTCTTTTTAGTTTATTTGGATAATGCGATTACTGGGCGACACATCCGCCTTTTTTAATAATATATCATCTAATTGTGGATTTTGCATATTACTAACAAATATTAATAACTAATGAAATGAAAATTTCATACTTAACACAAAAGCATTCATAATACGTTAGGCGAGTTGTTTTATAGTGTATTTCGATAATTTATGAATTACTGCTCAATCATTTGTAATAACTTATGATTTGGGGTTGAATAACGTGTCTATTAGGGTGGTTCATCTTACCCTCTGTCCAGGTTGATGCGTAAAGAAAGACGCTGTACTAAGAACACCTTCTATTGACTTATTACTAGAACTACATACAGTACACCCAAGAGCCGGACCAACAAGGTCCGCCCTTGCCCTTACTACCACTCTCGTCTATAGCTAGTAATAATCTCTGTATATCGGACTGTATCCAGTACATTGCTATTAGCACGTTGCGTCGTCAGCGTACTTATTTCGCACATAGATATTCAACTGCATGATTGTTACTTTACCATACTACACCGTCCCCCCTTTTTTTGGAAGAATGATTTAACTCCCTGTTGAATCATTCTTAAACAAAAATGAATTGAAATATTACTTATACTTTAGAGAAAAAAATCTTAAATCTTAATACTAGCCTGTTATAAAAGTAATACTAACTGTCGATTGAACTCATGCAATTAGCATCCTAGCTAATGGCTTCCATTATGGTCACTTGTCAAAGACATCGCTCTGCGGGTAGGGTTACGTACTTGCTTAATTAAATTATTGTTTTTATTTTTAAATAGGAATATATGCTATAAACGCTTATTGCATAGTTTTGTCAATAAGTTATGAAAACAAAAAATTAAATAAAATAATATCAAATTAAATAAACAACCTTATACACATCAACCCAGTCCTAACAATTTTTCGGTCTTTATAGATATAGTCGGATGTACGCTGGGTATAATATATTTTAATTACGGCAAAATTGATTAGATATTGTTGCGAATTTAGCCCTAGTTATAGAGTTGTTAAATTTTTGATGAATTTATTTATTATTTGTTACTTTAATGAAGTAGACTTACCTTAATTTTTATCCATGTAACGACTATGATAGTGTCAAAAATCGTTCTCGAATGTTCTGTTAGGCTTAATTCTTTTCATCCTGTAGATTATTCTAGATCATGCCATCCTTTTCTAGAGGCTATATATAACAAGCTGACAGTGACAAGTTTAAAAGTTACCTTAGTTACGATTGTTAGGTATAACCAATAATATAAATAAAGGAGTGCATTCAAGAAACCACGTGTTTGTGTACCGGCCAATCCGGAACATTTGGTGTCAAAAGCAGGATTAGGATCCAGAAGAAGAAGTAAGATATAGAAGTAAGAAAATAGTTTCTACTAATAGCATTAATCATGGCAGCAAATTTGGATTCTTTGATGAACTTGATTGTTGCAATGCATGACATACAGAATAACCAAGAAGACAAAAAGAAAATCCAACAAAAATGAAGAATGAACTTAAAGAGACATGAAGAGGGGCCAAGAAGACATGAAGAAAAATCAAGAAGACATAAGCAAGAAATCAAGAAGGATATGAAGAGGAACCCCCAAAGAACTAAGCAAGAACTTACAGATAACATTGAGAAGAACCAAGAGGACGTAAAAAATGAACTAGAAGATAGGAGAAGGCACCAAGAAGACGTAAAACAAAAAATGTAAGAAATTAAAAAGAATCAAGAAGAAATCACTAGAAAAACGTTGCTTGAACTGACACTAACCAAGGAAGATGTAAAAGAGGAAATGGGACAAATGGAGAAGAAACTGAAAAAGCAAGTTCAGAAGGTTCATAAACAAATGCAGCAAGTTCCCATATGCAGAATTTGGAAAACAAAGTGCCGTGGGTTACTTACCTGAAACAGTTTGAAGCTGTCGCAACTGGAAATAATTGGAAATCAAGCAGGAATCAAGGAAAGCAGTTCTATCGAAGGCCTTCATGATCCTGATACCAACCCAAGCTTAAGACTGGCTATAATAAAGAAGTTTCAGAAGCTTTTGCATATTCCCTTCAGTTTGAAACGGCTAAACAAACCATCCAGAGGTCAAGGAAAACTACAGTACAATCCAGAATACCGGACTACAAATGAAAGTGCTTCAAACATTTTAAAAGAACTGCAAGAGATTCTTCTTAAACATCAGAAAGACAAAAATAAATCTAACTTTCCGACAAAGAAAAACATCCGTTGTTGGGAATGTGGTAAAAAGGGACATGTGCAAAGTCGCTGTACCAGCAATGGGATTCCTGAAGATATTCAGGAAAACTTCCATTAGCCAGTTTGAGGCGAAAGCTGGCTAGGTGCTACCAAGCCCCATTGACATCAATAAAAATTAAAGTTTCCCCACTGCAGAATAATGGCGCTAGCTTGGTAGTACCGGGAAGATATGCGGTCGGAACTGCGGAATGGTATTGGATACCGGCGCAACACACACCATCGAGAGACCAGACATTATAACTCCTTGCAGGACAGAAAATCCATAAAAAAATATGTCTTGGAAACCGCCAACGGTGAAATTATACCCGGGAAAGGCATTCATGAGGCTGAAGTAACCCTGGGGAACGCTACCTTCATACACGTTGTTTTTGTTGCAGATATAATGGATATCATACTTGGTCTTGATGTTATGAACCCAAATAAGTTTGTCCTTGATATGCCTCAAGGGAGTCCTCCGTACAAAAAAATGAAGAAATAGGTTATGAACCTGCCACGAAGAAATAATTCATTCCACTGTCCGAGAATTGGTTTTGCTAGAAGATATAGTTGGCGCATTACCTTTCTGGAATGACGTCATTTTTGGTTATTTTTGTTTGATTTATGTTAAACTGACAGTGAGAAAAACATTTTGAAAAAACTCATTGTCGTTCTTTCTAGACAGTCAATGCCGGTTTTGGTTATGTGTCTTTCAGAATATATTCGTCAAAATTGACATTGATTTGTTGTGATTCTTTTTAAACTTTTGCAAGATGCCGCGAAGATATAATCAGCAATCACAGCTAATAGTTTTGAATATCTTTGTTATCAATTGGAAAAAGAGCAAGCTAAAAATGGAATCCTTCCGCAAACTGATAATATAATTGAACGACCTTCAAATGCAACAAAACTTAGCCATACAACAATCATAAATATTAAGAAAAGAGGAATAACGAGCGAAGCAAAAAGAGGTAATAAATGAATATTTTAATTTTTCCATCACCTCGCTAAGAAAATACGTAAAAAGTATTGGTTTTAAGTGGAAGAAATCAAATAATAGAAAATACCTGATGGATTTGCCCCACATCGTCCACAAGAGAATCAATTTCTTGAGGGAATATGTCAAAAATCAAAATCTAGGACAAGATGCTTATACCACCGTATTTATTGATGAGACTTGGATTTTTAGTAAAGGTTCGTTTAGAAACAGCTGGCAGGATAACACTATGTCTACAAGTTCTAAAAAAGCTAGTGAAGGTCATCGATATATTGTAGTTCACGCTGGATCAAAGGAAGGATTTATTAAGGGGGCCAGTTTAATATTTAAAAGTGGACTAAAAAGCGGAGATTATCATGACAATATGAACAAGCAAAATTTTGAAAATTGGTTTAAAAATCAGCTGGTACCAAATCTTCCTCCAAAAAGTTTGATAGTGATGGACAACGCAAGCTATCATTCCGGCCTTTTAGAGGATATTCCAAGAAAATCATGGACAAAGCAGAGATTGATTGGATGGTTAAAAGAAAAGAACATTGACTTCCCAGAGAGGGCCATGAAGGATGAAATATGGAGCATTGTAGAAAAAAATTGTAACATTGAAAAAACATTCTACCTTGACGAATATGTGAAACCTTTGGGCCACAAAATACTAAGACTTCCTCCATACCATTGTCAATTTAATGCTATTGAAATGGTATGGTCTGAGTGTAAGAGGAAATACGACCAATACATTGCTAGTCTGAAGGGGACACCATCGGAAGTTTTGGCCATGTGGGAAAAAGCGATAAATGAAGTATCTTCAGAGCATTGGAAAAATTATGTCAGCCACACAGAAAGGGTAATCCAAGAAGCTTGGAAGACAATACAGATATGTGATGCTTCAGACATTGCGCCACTTGTAATTAGTACCGACGAAGACAGCAGTGACGATGAAGAATTTAGTTCTGATTCTGAAGACAGTGAAGGGGAGTAGTTTTTATTTTTAAAGTTAGTTAGTTATACATTAATTTCTCTCTTTTAGTTTTTAAAGCAAAGTCTGCATTGTAACATATTCATTTTTAGCATACACGCAATAGATCATATCTCTTATTTTGTTCTTTAAGTAATCTGTGATTTTTGTTTTTACCTCTTTTTGTTTTTGAAACATTCTGGAGGTAAAGGATTCATCGTTCGTTATTCCCCTTTTCTTAATATTTTTTCAGTATTGTCTGTAATTGAGAATTAAAATAATTTTGATGAAAATGGGTAACTGGCGTCAATTTATTACATTGCAAACAAAGAATAAGACTAAGATGAAAGAATTTATATTAGTAAAGTCTTATTTGCAAAATAATTTTAGTTTTTGAAGTTATAATAGTTATTTTTGTATTAAGTGTGCAAAATGAGGGTTTTTTTATGGCAATGAGAGTGTTAATTTTTTGCCAGCCATTTTCGACAAGTTGCAGCGCTTTCTGTACAGAAAATGCCAATTTTAAATTCGCTTTAGCCAGTGCTGAACGCACCCCTCCTATCTACATCACTGCATACGTTTAGGTTAGGAATCATCGCTGAAATATAAATAATATAAGAAATACGTTATTTGAAACCAGCGTGACGTCATTCCAAAATGGAGATGGAGCCATATGATTTGCATCCATACTTTGGTTTTATAAGAATATGCATTCCCATCTAATACAGGATTAGAGTCCTTATCTTCTATCCCCTCTAGTAGTTGCTCAAAGGGTTCATCTTCATTGGTAAGCACAAATCATCCTCTGAAGTACTTGATCTATCACGTCTTCGATTATTTCAAGGCTCGGTACGGTTAGGGAGTTCAAAGGCCCGTTTACGGTCTGGTTTGCCACAAATTTGTGTGGTAATATAACTTGCTTCATTATCTTCTATACGCACATTATTTTCCATTCCATAAAATGGTCCATATCACCTTGCAACAGATAGCAAATAGATAAAAAAAATGCTATCAACAAAATAAAATTCAAGGTATTTTAATATAAATTATTGAATACAATATATTTTAATACATACATTAAAATAGTCTTTACAAACCCATAAATTGCTTTTTGCGGATACATCTTTGGTGTGGTCAGGTCAAGCGCTTTCAGCCAACGGCACTTTAATTCCTGAAAATGTATAATTTACCCCAAATAATTCCACTTTGACGCGGTCTAATCCCAAAAACCATGAATTCTAATCGTTAATAGAATTTTAAATGAGATTTGATTTTTAGAACTGCTTCCTAAGCCTGGTAGCAAACCAAGTGTGACAACTGGAGCTCCACCGGTAAAACCATCGCCATCACCCGTGACAACTTCCAACGACTGTCAGCCGTCTGTCACAACCGTTAAAGGACAAACAAGTTGCAAAGGAAAATTGATATTCGATAGTAATTTTGATCATTTTGTGGAAAATAAGGAGCAACTCTGGACAGTGCAGAGAAAATTTGCAACGGGTCCAGTAAGTATATATTTTATCCGTAATAGGTACAAAACCAGAAAGAACATAGTGACTGTGTTCTCGTTGCTGCTCCCGTAATGGTGAAATAGTAGATGTTTTATTTTAATTACTGTTTACAGGATTACGAATTTGTTGTATATGAGGATAATCCAAAAACGCTGACGGTACGCGATGGTCATCTAATTATATCACCAGTTTTGACTGACTCGATATATGGGGAAGGTTATGTAACTCAACCTGGATCACTAGACCTCGGTGAACAGTAAGTATTCTGCTTAGTGTAGATTTTCTTATATAGAAAAGTAATTAGTTGCGGAGTTTTCCGGTCAGTTCCTGAATCCTTTCATCATAAATCAAAATAAAATCACCCTTATCGGCGATACCTCGTTACCAACATTCCATAATAATAGAAATTATAACCCGATGCTAATTATCTGAATAACATCCGCGATCCTAATACTTCAGGTTCTTTAGAACTTTTCTGAAAGACAGCTTAAGAAAGTTTTTCTGTGTATGAGAACTGAAGTTTGTTCGTCCGCATGATGGAGTTAATTAAAAGCCAGGGTAGTAAATTTATTTTTTTTATACTTATTTAAAATTAGTTAAATTTTTTTCGTTTATTTCCTGTTAGGTTACTCAGATTAGGTTTGTTGTAGAAGAAGGGCACCAATTAATATTTGCAAAGT
>JAUTXW010001213.1:0-137500 GCA_030620095.1 Kuschelorhynchus macadamiae
ATAAGTATTAGAAAGTTTATATAAAGGATGTGAAAAAAGTGGCTCACTTGTATTCTATAAATTTTCTGTTGGAATCATGTCAAACTGTGAAACATGTGAAAACTGAGATAAAACATTTGTGAATTATGGACGTACGGATTTGTTCATTTTTACTGTAATGTTTTATTAGTCTTGTTATAGGTGGCCGAAAATGTAGGGAGCAATTGCATAACTCATTTCAGGGCTAAAATGTAAACATGTGTTTTTTGAGATACAGGCTGTTAGAATTTCTGTTTTTTTATATCCTATATAACTTAGTTTAATCACTAATTGAGTATTTCTATTTAACTTAATTAAAAAAAAACAATATACAAAAAGTTTGTATCATAAATACTATCATAGGTTTTGAATCAAAATTCATTGAACAGAAGTAGAATTCTGAAGGAAATAAGAATTATAAATAGATCTTTGAAATAAACGCAGTGTATAGGACATTTGACCGAAGAAATTTTATTCTTGTTTCCGATCATAAAAATTTTGTTAAAAAAATCGCCATTCAAATTTTTCAACAAAATTGGATTGGTTTCGATCGTTTGACGAAACAAAAAATTATAATCCCGTTCCTCTATGAAAAAAAAAATTAAAAATATTCTCAAAGAACAAAAATTTCCGGCAGATTGGCTTCACTAAACAAAAAGTAGTTGACTTAAGCTTATTTTTATAAATTTTCTCATGCTTATTAAATATTAAATTGTTTAGTGCATTTTAATATGTATAATAATTTATATTATTATGTAAAAATTATAAACTGACCTCCTGAGTCATACTTCCGACGCGCCTGTCAGTTGGTAAAAATTTCTGACTTACCTTTTGCTTTTTTCATATGGGCGCAAATCCATTGCTTTTAATGTTTACCAAGTGAATGTTGGAGCAATACTGGTCTGCATGAAACTTCCTTACCCTTGTATCTTGATTCGCTTCCACCAAATTCAAAATAGTATGCTCATTTAAACAGCTTTTAAATAGGGCCGAATAACCAAGATATGATACTGTTTAGAAACAGAACAATTGAATCAACTGTGAAACTTTCATTACATACAAACAAACTATCAATATATATTTCCGATTAAACAATGCATATTTAATTTTTTTAAATTACTTAAAACTATAAATTAACACTAAATTGCTAAAGTGACTCAGCAGCTTTTTTCGGCCAGCTTCTGAACGCAGCTGCACAACCAGCAGCTCAGACTCAAACACCGCTATTTGCGTTTCATCCTCGTCCAACTCCTTTGCAAAATTATTTTTTAACTTTTTTTAAACCACACCGGTGCTAAAGACGAAAGTCCTTGCTCTGTGCTACTTCGAGCTGTGTAACTTCCGTTAAACCAATTTATTGGATATGATACAACGGCGAGGGCATGGGTTCGAATCTAGATGTAGGCAACTGACGAAACATCTTCCTTTTAGGCATGAAATTGACTTCATCCACGAACATCATCTTTAGTTTGGACTCCTTCCTACTTTTTGGTGCGGGGTGTTGGGGTTGATGTTTTCGTTGCTGCAGATGAGGATGATGTTAACCATGCCGGGACGATTCCCTCAAGGAATCGGTCAACGCCATCGCCAATTTCTATATCGAAGTCGTCTTCCTGCGCCGCACAGCAGTAATATAGATTAGGCAGCCAAAGATGTTCCCAGCAACATTTTTTTTCAAAGACGCCACTCTGAAGAAATGATACTTTCCATGGCTTTACTATCGTCATTAGCAGCTTTCGATATTATATGTCTTGTCCAAAGATATTTTGAAAAACAGTCAATCATTACCAAAATATATTTAAACCCCTTAATTTCGCGATGGCTAAATCTTCTCCTCTTGAATTTAAAACGGGCTAGTCTATAAAGCTCCCTAACGACTTGTTCTCTAGCCTTCGTAGACATGATAGTTTATTTTAAATTAGGTACTGAATAAATGTGTTCTATTTCGAAATTTTCTCATTAATTTTTTTTAAATCAGACTCTAGTTTTTTCTTTAATTTGATTAACTGTGGTCTCAAGTGCCAGATATATACTATTCAGACTATCAATATATTTCTTATTTGTTTCATCTGAGTTAAATAGTTTAGTGTTTAAATCTTTAATAGGCACGTGAAGACGATCTGCAGTGGAATCAACGTATTGCTTGTTTGCAGCCTTATTTCCCTCTTCAGATATTTTAAAGTATTACCGACTAAGCTGGAACTTGAATAAGTTTACGAATAGAACACAACGAATGTCCGAACTTGTTCATAATTAAAGTCCTAATGAACAAAGATTTATCTAAGTAGTCAATTTATAAAAACTCGATCACACCAGGCTCTTCCATTTCTTCGAAAAATGCCAGTATGATTACCGTTTCCAGTTTCCTGCGATGCGAGATTTTAGTAAAATACAAATATTCCATTTAAAAAAGAGTTGCTTTTTAAGTTAATTTTTGATTTTCGTTGTTAGTTGTTTTTCTTAACGTCATGCCTAAACTCTTCATAAAGAATCTTAAACTTTTATAGAGACCTTTGCTTTGTGTTCTTTCAAATAATGCCTTTAAAAGGACGTTGCCGAGGTGGACCCATAGTAAACGGGTTACATTTTTTTTGAATTTTGTTTCTGCGAGAAATTTTCGGGGATAACTTTAAAACACGTTAAAACATTTCTTGAAAATTTTGTGTATGAAAAATATAATTAACCAAAAAAAAATTGAAGGCACCTTAAAGTATGACTAAGGCGTAAGGATTTAAAAATGTATTTTCTCATAAGGTGATTTCGGACAAAGCTGTGAGTCACTTGATGAAAAAGATACTTTTCTGTAATTAGTTACCTGTAACTAAGTTACAAATCTCTCCACTAACTCATTTACATCGTTATACTAGATACACGCTTTAAGTTGGTTGTTGTATTCCACCATTAATCCTTATCCTGCGTAGCGGAAGTTGGGGATTTACTAGAAACCGATGCAGTCCCTGGGTTCATAATTGATTTGTTCATAATTTATATTTTTCCTACCTAGTACCCTTTTTATTTGTCCAGTTAGTTCATTATTAGTTTCTAGCTGCAGAATATCTTGAAAATATTTCATACCATCACCTTTACGTGAGAGTCTTTAAAGAATAATAATTCATATAATCCTTGTGTTCCAGGATATTTCACTCTTTCTATTTCGATATTACACCCTGACGTGTAAAAGAAATTCTTTTCGAACCTATATAGGTTATATATATATTGGTATATTGGTATATACCGAGCATCAGTTTTTGCATCATGATTTACGTATGAGTAGTATATTTTATCTTCTGAGTTTGCGAGGTATTTAGTCACAATTTATCTCGTTATCTCCTTATCTGTCTTATGGATCATGGAAAACCTCCTCATCATTCGATTCCTTTGTGTTTGGGGTGTATGTGTTCAGTCAATGATTGAAAGTCGACTTTGCGTACAGGTTCGGTTTTTAATAGTTTAGTTTCCGATTCTACTTTGATCTTAACTTCCGTTCTTTAGGTTTTCTTTCAGCCTTTTCTACGAATTTATTTAAAAGATTCGTTACAGGATTTAATAAACGGTTAAGTGCTTTATCTTTTTTAGAACGTTCCAACTTTAGGGCTAAATACTTTTCTCTACTGGATCTGACAGCCTCTATAATCCTTTTCTTAACATCTTTGTCTTCTTTATTAAGCATGGATGACATTATGGTATGTTTTAGCAAAACAGCTTTTATAGCAGGTTTGTTTAGGGAAACGGTTTGGGAATAGTGTAGAGATTCTGCACCAAGAGTCTCTGGCTACTGAGTGGCGTAAGTTAGTTAGGGAATTATCTAAATATCAAACAGGTTTCTGTATCTACCTTTGTTAATATCAACATTCTTGATTATAACCAGAAATCCATATTTATTTTTCCAGCTCTCTGGACAAATGTTTTTAAGCACATCCAAAGACATATCGGTATTTACGTGATCATCATTCAATGTATGCATTATTACGAATTAATTGTTTAGTAAGTTTCGAGTATGTCTGATAAAGATAAAAGGAATTTATAGCGTTATGCCGACCCATGCAAAAATAGTTTCTAATCTTATCCTGGTTTTCACAACGACATCACCAAATTTAAACACTGACTTTGTTTGTGCGCTTATTGGATCTATCACAGTATCATTATTGTTGTAGCCAAGGCACTTCACACCATTGATTTGTCTTAATACTTGTTCTTAGAATCAGTACTTATCCTGATGTAGAGACATACATACACACTCCGAAGTCCATTTAAATCAGTTAAATTTAATAGAATTAAAACTTGGCCCACATATAATAGCTCTAATAGTATTTGGTAACAGTTCACTATGTATTTTTGTAGCACTTATATCAAACTTATTAACTTTTATATAAATTTTCTGATTTTCCTTCCGCATGCTATATAAATAGTGTCTACCGTATCACAGATTCATTAGTAATGAGAAAATCGAGGGGTGTAGGTCTTTTAAATAATATAAATTTTAAATTAACAAGCTCCTGTTTGAAATACATCTACCAGGCCATTCATCTATGGGCTAGGAACTTAATTACATGAAAGATTCGTGGTGATCAGCCTATTAATAAATTATATAGCTACTGCAAAACACACGATATCAAATATTTCAGAAACAAGGAGCTTGGAAAAAAAACATCTGGCAGATAAGGTATTGGAGGAGAGAGCTTGTGAGCGGGTTAAAGCTACGGTCTCCAGTATTTGTGAAAAGAATTCAGCTGCACAAAGCATTTTTCGACTGTATTCTGAATATTCAGTAAAGCTTTTTTTGCTTCGATCTCCTTTGGTAGAAAGATGTATGATGATGCCTTCATAGGATTGTACCTATTTATACTAATATCTAGGTGGAAGAGTTGCTGCGGAGCCCAACCTATAGGGAGAAAAAAATTACTAAAACTAGTTAAAACAAATATACCGTTCTGTAAAAAAATATAAATATTTAACAGTACTCAAATACCAAAAGTTATCGAAGATTTCTTTAAATTTTAAAAATATAGCTACCACTTTCTTTCTTTTTCCTGGAATTTGGATGACTTTTGCTCCAGGATAACCGCAAATTGGTTAAACAAATTGTCCAGATCGGTGTTCCTATTTACTACTCGGAATTTGGTGTTGAAGGACTTGATCTCTTCTCTTTCTTTGCTCTGTAGGAGGAAGCTTCCGAAAACATCTAAACCAACTCTCAGGTTTTCAAATTTCCCAGTACTGTTCCCCCCAGTTTAATCCTTCAGGGAGATCTTAAATGTGCAGATCACCGATGTGACACAGTCAAAAACTATAACGTCTTTTAATACAGAATATATATATATATATATATATATATATATATATATATATATATATATATATATATGTATATATATATATATATGTATCCACATCCACATCATGAGATCGAACCAAAAAAAGCTGTACTGAATATTCAAAATACAGTCTTAGTTCACAACCAGAACTACCTCACAGTTTTAAGAAATTAGGACACCTCTAAAATTAACAGGTTTTGATTCCTGATCTAATATATTTGATCGTATGATCCTGTAGGAATATCCACTGTTTGTTCTTTACCTTTAACACTACAATAAAACTTGTTATAAGTGCTATCGCACTGGAACTCTGTACTTAAAACGCTAGATCGACTTTTCAGTGTGAACGTTTGAGATAAAAATTCTGAAAATAAAAGAATATTTACCTTATAAAATCAATAGACAGTCTTAGGTTCTGGTTCCAGTATGAAGGTATCCGAGGAACGACACTGAAAAATGTTTGTTTTCTGGACGTTTCGGGGAAAAGTCCACCCCGTCTTCAGCAAACCAACAAATAAAAAACTAAAAGCAGAATAATTCTTATGTTTAGTATCAAATATAACCAGAACGGCTAATATCTGACAAAATGTCAACGAATGTCAATTTAAAGGTGTTATTTTTAATTGTTAGAATAAGGTGGAAAATATGTGAACCTAGCGTATGTTCATTTTAATTTATTGTTTTTTGAGGTGTCTGTTTTTACTTCAGTATTTAGCAAATTTAACCATGTGTTATTAAAACTAACGGAACAAGATGCTGCACAATTATCTTTATTTAGTAATATTAAGGCACTTTCTTTTATTTTACGTTTTTTGGAACATGGTTCTTTTTCTAAAATACTAGAAGCATTCCAATTAATTTTATGATTGTGCATGTCAGCAAATGTTTGATTTTTGAATTATGTATGTTTGGCGTTCTTTAATTCTTTTGGCTAATGGCTTAGAGGTTTCACGTATGTAAAATTTATTGCATTGACACGAAATTTTATAAATAACATTTTTTGTATTTTCTTGTTCATTGTTAGGTTTTGTTTTTGTAAGTTTGCTTCTAATTGTATTTTGTGTTTTAAAGATCGTTCTGATGTTAAAACGTTTACCTATTCGTTTTATTTTATCTGATAAATTAGGTATGTATAGTATAAAGAGGTTTGTAATTGGTCTATTTTGAATTTTTTTGTCTTTTTGATTCTCAAATTCATAAAAACATTTTTCAACAAAATTATTACGATAATTGTTTTGATTTAAAGCATCTTTTATAAAAATTTTTTATCTTAAATAAAATTTTAATCTGCAAATTATTTTTGCTCTATCATATAGACTTTTTACAACTCATTTTTTAACCATGATTGAATGATTTGAATAAAAATTTAAGTATCTCTTTGTGTGTGTAGGTTTTCTGTATACTTTTGTTTCAAAACTGTGTATATCTTTTTTGATAAGTTTGTCTAAAAATGGAAGTTGTTGGTCTGTTTCCTTTTCAATAGTAAATTTAATAGTTGGTTCTTTGGTGTTAATATGATTATTTAAATGTTGATCGTCATGTTCATAGATACAAAAAATGTTATCAATGTATCTCCACCAAATAAGTGGTTTACGATCATAATTTTGAATATAATTTAACTCAAAGTTTTCCATAAAAATATTACTTAGTAAAGGAGTTAAAGGAGACCCCATAGCCATCCCAAAATTTTGTGGGTGATATTCGTTTTTGTATTGAAAATAAGTGGTTTTTTACACAAAAAGTTAGTAATTATAGAATAGTATTAGTGTTTAATGATGTACGTTCACTAAGATTGTTATCATTCTCAAGTTTGTTTCTTACTATGTTTAAGGTTTTATGTACAGGTACATTTGTGAAAAGACTTAACGATATCAAAACTTACCAGTGTATTATTTATATTTATTTCAATATTAGACAATTTCTCAGGAACCAAACCAAACATTTCTAAAAATTGATGAAAAGTAGAAATAAATATTTTTTGAATGTATATGATTATTTATTGAAATGGGTCTATCCATGCGGATATAATAATAAGCTTTGAATTTTGATGTAACTTGTAGAGGGCGCTACGAGCGCTACTTATTGTATTTAAAAATGTTCTAACTTTTTTTGAATAATAATTAGGAAGTTTTGTATAAAAAAAATATTTTCTGTTATCTTTTCTTCACAAAAAAATTATACCTTATAAATCTATCTAAATTTTACACGTTTTCGAGATATTTGCTGTTTTATTACTTGAAACAGCTCTGTGCACTCACCATTTAGGATATTCGAGTTTTTATAAAGTTGGCTTTTATCAAACAAAAATCAATTGAAATTAACGCATCTGTCGCAAAGAAACATTAACTTTATTCCTGAACGATTTATTAACATTTATAAAAATGATAAAACTTGTAATATGCTAAATGATGAATACGCCTGCATCATTAAGTAATAAAACAGCAAATATTTCGTAAATAGTCAACTTTAGATAGATTTATAAAGTATAGCTTTTTATGGGAGAAAAGACATTAGAATCTATTTTTTCTATACAAAGTTCCATAATTTTGTAAATGAAAAAGTTACATTTTTAAGAGCGAAAAATCAGCGCTCGTAGCGCCCCCTACAAATTACATCAAAATTGAAGGAAGAACTTTTTATAGCAATTACTGGCAACAAATCTGTTATCACCAATTTTCACTTTAATATCTTAAAAAGCAGGGATATTATTTTAAAAAGTCCAAAATAATTCTAACTTAATTACTCTGTATCTTTCTTAATATTAACTTTTGGACTAAGGCAAGTATGGCAAAATCGCGATATTTTAATCAAATCTATGTACTCCTAAATTACTGGTAGGATCTTTTGGGACATCCTGTATAAGGTTCTATTTCCCTATAATTATAAATATGCTCTCTTGCAGTGACGAAGCATGGAAAATAATTTCAGATATATAATTTTTCTCGTTGTGAATCGGTTTTTGTCGTCGAGGTCGAGTTCTATAATTTCTTCTTTTTTATGTTACAAATCGTAAATATATGTTTTATTATTTTCATTTAAGGGAATCAATACAACAGTTTAATAAACACGTTATAACACACATTTTAAGACAACTGTTTGGATCTATTTGAAAGGACGTTTTGATTTTTGCAATACCTTGTAACGCTACAGAAATATTAAACGAGATATAACAGTTTTTCCTCTAAATACCTCCACTTTGTATGCTTTCCTCGAAAATTGTCTCGCTTTATACATTTTTGTCAGATACCTACTCATTTCGTGTAATTTTTCTAAAAATCTGAGGTGCGTGTTGGATAACTGGTCCCTTCATATTTGTGAATAAAAGTACCACAAATACCGAAATTCTAAAATAATTGCAAAAAATTGTTGTTGAAAGAGTTTCTGCAAAAATCTTAAAAAATATATTTACCCTTTAATTGCGCATGTATCTATACTATAACATATATCTATCTGTCCTTGTGTCAAAACATTAGCTCGGCTATAAAACAAGATGCAGTATTATACTAATGCAAATTGTCACTTTTTTACAAGTTTTTGATTAGTTCTCGTTTATTTATGGATATTTTTGTAATTTCTCTGTAGCAAGTCGTACGTAATATTTCCTCAAATATAACTTTTACAAGAGTTATTTGGGAGCAGTTTATTGAGAATATTTGCAATACCCAATAATTAAATGGTACCTTTAGGTTTAACTTACAGTTATCCTGTAATAATATCCGAATAATTTTATTTCCAATAATATGAGGATTATCACGAATTTAATAATTAAGATTTTCTCGCGATTCTGATAAGATTTGCTCAGGAGGTAGAAAACTATGTCATATTAAAATTTTAAGTCGTTTGACAGAGATCACTTTTCCATAAGCCTGTCCACTGCGGGTGTTTATGGAGGGGTTATTTATTTTTTGCACTTTATTTGAGTAAAATATTTATATTTGACTTTGTTAATACTGAATATTTGATATAAAGGAAATAGTTCTAATAGTTTTTGATAAATTAAAATGAATACTTCTGAATTTAAGGAATTAAATAAACTTTGCACCAAAGTTATCATCGAATCTAAATATGATAAAAATAAGAAAACATAGTTCTAAATTTAATATTTACATTTGATTTCTAAAATTTTTAACACAGTTTTACTGTTGTAGATATTTTGTATTAGTTAAGTGCGACAAACATTTAATGAGTTTTGATTTTTTTTTAGAAAAATCATGCGAACGGTTTGGTAAGCACTGCACATAATATAAATATAAATAAAAAATGTGTTTTGGCAAACATAGTACTTCCCCGTATACATAACGAACTTATATATTTAAAGTATCAGCTGTAAATTTGGTGAGATTCAGGTTTTCCGTCTCTGTAACATATTGTTTCTTATCTGAAAATCTTAAATCTGCTGTCAAACATTAAGTGCAAGACATCTCTGGTTTTGGGAAATAAAATACTTTTTTAAACTAACCTTAAATCCGCATTTAAAAGTCAAAAAGTTAAAAAAAAAATAATATTAAAAATATAGATCCGTAAAAAAACAAAAAGTTGATAATGGGTCCCTGTTTACGAAACAACTCACAAAGTTAATATAAAAAAATGATTTTCGAAAATTCAATATTTTATTTTTTCTAAATATCTCAAGAACCCTAATAGCTAGAAGCGATACGCAAGTGCCATTAAGGCTGTATCAAATTTGTTTAAAACTTTTCCCCATTTAGTCCCATGTGGGTATTCTATGGACACACTCTAGCTCATTATTATTGAATTAATCATACAATACGGGGAAAAAAAAGTTTAAGTCTGGTGTACAGCTCTTAATATTATCTTAAGATTCTATATCTAAATTTATGGACGATTAATTATTTAATAACCACCTTTTATTCCGTATATCTACTACTCTCTGCAGTTTCGACAAATTCCATCTAAGTATTTAATGGATAAAGGGTCAAAACGCACACATAACATTTAAACTGATCATCAGGTAAAAAGGTACATTTTATATAATCAGTGGCGGCTTCTCCTAAGGGTCATTTGGTCAATGACCTACCAAAATTATCTGATTCATAATTCAAACATATTTCAGCTTATTGCAATTTTCTATTTATTTTCAACCAAGTATCGAATACAATTCACTCGCCGGCCGGCGCCCCTTCCCTAATAGTATAACTAAATTCTTAGCCATTACATCGCCGCCCGTACTAATATTTCCAAGACGACCGCGACGTGACGTTACTGCTGCGTGCTGCCTGGGACTGGCTGGGTCAGGCTGAGAAATAGTCCGCAATAGTTTTAATGGCTTATGGAGATCAAAGAAAACAGAGAGGTAAATATAAGCTTAAGTAAGACCGAGAGTGAAAATCGTTTTTGAAAGACGAATTGAAGTCGACGACGCGGTCGGTCGGGCTGAATCGATCGTATTCGATTTTTCAGTTCGGAGTTCGGGATACGTAATCTTATAGCATATTGCTTTTGTTTTGTTTACGTTACCGAGTGTTACAGGTTACAGTGTTAGATTATATATATATATATATATATATATATATATATATATATATATATATATTTATAAAGTAGAGGTCGAAAAGCCGGCAATTTCTTCTGAACCACAATGTGGTTCCAGAGGTGTTTTGGATTAATGAGTAATATAAAACGAATCATACTACAGGCTTACGGATGACAGTTTTTCCGATCATATTGTCAGTTATAAAGTTGGTACATATATTTATTTATTTATGTATATTTATCAATATCATATTATCAGAAAAAAATAAGAGGAATGAAAGGGACCATAGTTTGTCTCTGTTAAACTAAGAATGTGAAATTATAAATAAACAATATGTAAAGAAATATTGGTTTAAATACGATAACCTTTTTTAGTTAATGTGTCTTGTAGTAGAAATTACATGACAATAAGTTATCAACCAGAAACTGATTTTTACGGTAAACTATATATGCAAGGATATTCAGAAATTCCGGAATGTTACGTTCTGGGTCAAGGAAAGTTCACAGTTCTAACATTAATATTGCCATTACTCACGAACCAGTGTGGAATTACTAAAGTTAATAGCTCCAGGAACAGGTAAGGGTGTCAAAAAGTTAGTTTTTATAATAAAGTAGAAAATAATTTTTTAGAATACAAAATTGTATTTATTTCACTATGTGCCCTCCGATGTAAGTTTAAGTCAAACCGACCTCCACAGTGGTTAAAATGAAATAATAAATACATGATTTATGGCAAAAGAGGTACCTCAGAATTCAGAATTTAACAGAGGGGCACGCTAATTGAAAAACAATTCTATATGTTTTACAAAATATCACATCTTTGAGGCCTACACTTTATATGTGCTCTTCAGCAGTGTTGTTTGATCTATGGAGGTCAATATATATGTGGTCTTATATTTTTATTACAGCTAAAAAAAAATAAATACGTTTAGTTAGTTTGTTTAGAACAACTTTAGTTACGTTAGAAATTTTTGTTTCTTTGGTTAGAAATTTTTTTTTCTTTTTTAAAAAAATAAATTAAGTTTGATAGTTGTTAAAATAATAAAGAAACAAGCAGAAATAAACGACCAGAAGTTTTGATTCTTGATTAGATATTTTCCTGATTTACAATACCTTTTTGGTTCTCTCTATAAATTAAAAAATGAAAAGGAGTAAATTGCTTTAAAACAAATTTTTCTGCAGCCAAACAGATATTTAGATCCAATTCGATTTGACTAGTTTAACAAGGGCTATGTTTATGTCAGTGCTGTAAGTGTGTTTAGTACAGTATGTGAACAGAAAAACGTGAAATTCTAACCCTGTGTATATAGTAAGCAAAATTTACGAAACAATTTTTATTAACCAAACTTCGTTTACTTTCTGCTGTGAGCTCTCTAGCTTCATGGATCGAGCATTTGCTTTGCACTGCGCAAGGCTTGAGTTATAAGTTTGTCGGGTGCTGTTTTTTAAATCAAAAACCTGTAAGTTTTTGGTTAGCAATAGTTGGGTATTTTTTTGTAAATTGAAAAAATGTATCTATAATAAAACAATACGTTCTTACTTACGTTAATTTAGTAAAAAAAATGTAGATGTAACACCCCTGTTGCCGGAGTGACGTCCTAAAGTATTTGTATTTTAGTGTTTGAAATACACAACTTGGATCTAGACCGAGTTTTTGGCAACATTCCAATTTCTGTGAACTTTGATTTACTATACAGTACTATACAACCTCGATAATCCGAACTAATTATTGCAAGGGATTGTTCGGATTACCAGTTGGTTTGGATAATATTTAAACGTAAACAATACCCATATGTTTATAAAAAAACATCATTTATTAAAGAAAATAAAACATAGAAACATAAGGCCATTTATAGTAAGTAAACAATTTATTTAATTCTTAATTATGTAGCTTCTATAACTAAAAAAAGCTTTAATTCTTAAACAGAAAAAAAAACAAAAAATTTTCTAAATTAATAGGAACTTGAATCCTACATAGTTGCTAACTGTAAAAAAATGCAGAAGAGCTTAATTTCTTAAACAAACTAAAATTATACAAACAAAAAATCTTAAGCTATGTAAACAACACATGATAATTGACAATGCTAATCTGCAAATACAAAGATTTAATGAGCCTTTACAGAATTTAGAAATCGCAATTAGTTTCGCGAAATTTTAGGCACATTCCTAACGAGATGATTATAAAATTTAACAACATAGTTAATTACTATGAGATAATGACGGTTCAAGCGATAATACAAAATGACTTAATATTCTTAATACACACACCAATGATATTATCCAACCCTTTATATATTGTATAAAATATATCTCATTCTTGTCCTTAACCATACTATTAGTATCCAACATCCTTATATATTACTTATAAGAGAAGACTTCTACGATAGCCCATATGAGTTCCACGAATCTTTGCAAATCGGACGATTTGACCAAAGATGAACCCTGTACTACACCCTAACAAAAGCCAGAAGCGAGTGTTCCACTCTAGAAATAGCGTACACTTTTAGTACTATCAGAAAAGTACAAGACAATACTTCATTAGTTATTCCTGAAAAACGTATTTTACTGAAAAGCCAGTGCCAATTTTCAACTAAACATCAGCTAATAATCTCCCCTTCTTAGATATCTCTTGATGATTGTAAGATAGAAATTAGTTATAATAATAATATCATGTAAATTATTCATTGTGTATTACATATACAATTTAAAGAAAATTATTGCAAAAGATATTGAATTCCCTATTGTAAAAGGTTAAAGTGAAGAACCTTGTTTTCTGAAACTTAAGGAGGGAGAAATTATATATCTATTATTTAGAAACTACATACATTTTCTAGTTATTAGTGACGTCGTATGTTTAGATTACAGCCTACATATAAATATCACTAATTTCTTATTAGTCGTCAGTTGTAATTTTGGAATCTGATCGAATAAATCCATTTTAATTGTAATAAATGTTTTTTTAAAAAAGGTTTTTCCTAAAGATTACATTTAAATTACACCTTTTTCCAGCAAATGAGTGAATATTTCGCATCTTAAGCACACACAAATATTTGAGAAAAGTATTCTTAGCTGTAAAGGTAAAGTAAGAAAATTAGAAAAATAGATGCAATTATTTCACTTACAGGATCATTTTCTGGAAGAAATTCTGTATTTATTTTTAAACCAATTACGAATCGGTTTCGAAAATCACTTAGAAAAATGTTGATTATTGACGTGTTGCATATTTATAATTAGCATTGGACCACAAAAGTAATAGTTCAAATTCATATGCTCGCGAAAGTCAAGATGTATAGACGCTTTAGTCAATTAAAAAAGAATTTACATTTTCTAAATAACGAGATGTCGAAACACATTCTTGTCCGGAACTATATAAAATTTTGATTATTTTTTTCTAACTATAATACAAAAATTAATTCCTTTAATATTGCGACCGTAATATTATAATCGATGAAAGTTTGCTGCTATATAAAGGCAGGTTAGGCTGGTTTCAGTATGTGTCTAACAGATAGGAAAAATTTAGAATAAAAAACTTAATGCTTTTTGAATCATCTAGTAGATATATTAATTGGGGCAATATATATATATTTGCAGCAAAGATACTAAATTTGATATCGATTACAAAGCCCTTGCGACCTCCTTCAATATCTTGCTAATGAAAGGACACTGTCGAACGACTAATAATTTTCACACTTCGCCTCAATTAGCGGATATTCTTATAGCTTCATGAACCGATACTTATTAAAAGCAAATAGGAAGGACCTAGAAAAGACAAGAAAAAACTAAAAAAAGATGAAGTAGTTGTTCAAAAACGATTTGAACAAGTAAAATATAAAATATTTAAACAAATTAGTCTCATTTATGTTTCACTTTTCTTTAAATAATAATTATCGCTGAGTCACTACGCTATTGGTAGCTCGAAGACGTACGAATTTCGCAACAGAGACGAAAGATCGTCAGAAACGCGATAAGAAGAGGAAAGAGGCGCGGGCGAAGGTAGTTGGGGAATGGCGTGATTTGGCGGAATACTCTGGCTGGAAAGTTTCTGTTGGCACTAAAAAATCAAACTACACAAAAAATACAAAGCAAGTTCACTTGGTAATAGTGGTTTTGAAGATAAGTGTGATTGGTACTTATTTTTACTTAGTCGTACATTTTTTGAATGTCCGACGTGAGAACAAATTTAAAACTTCTAAACCGTAACAAGATATCAAAGTGTTCATTATTTAATGTTCCTTTGGACATATTACAAACTCTAGGGAAAAAATTGTGATTATAATAATATATTGTCTTTTCTTACTTATATTGGACTTGCAAAAAATGAACTCTAATACAATACTTGTAGTAATTTATATATGTACACATGTTATGTAAAGTTCCAGCGCTAATAACCCTAAGTTGTTGATGCGCTTAAATAAAATAAAATAAATAAATTATTAAAAATGACTTCTTAAGCCTTGGCCTTGTCTAAATTTAAATCTCTTTAGTGAATATGGATGTAAAACTTTAAAATGAAAAGTTTAAAATTCAAAAATGCTTAAAGGCAAAATTCAAAAATCGAGAATCAAAACAAATTTAAAAAAGATATTTTCAATCAAGCTTGTCGCTAACTCTAACTTATCCACCCGGATCACGCGGCTTGGGATAGACTACGCGAAAAATTCTGATATTCACAAGATTAGTCAAAAGAAAAAAATATTTAAAAATGGCAAAAGTTTATGATAGCAATAAATAAATATAAAAATATATATGCAAGTTCAATAATAAGATCCACGGTCTCTAATTGCCCCTAGAACAAACAGCCCTCCTCACTCAGGAGAGTCTGGGTGCTTCGGTAGCTGACGTGTCAAATGGTCTCAAGGATATTTAAGTTTTTTGAAAATTGAGAACGGATTCTCCAAGCATACCTAAAACTAAGTCCTAAGACTAATTTACAAAAGCACGGGTATTTTTACAATAATAAATGCTAAAAAATATTTACAAAGTTTTTTGGTTTTATCGCTCAAGAAGAGAAATCCAAAGTTTGTCAAAATCAGTAATTCAAAAATATGGTTCGCCCATCCAAGGGCAGACCATAAAAAGTTTAGCAAAAAATTAGAAGTTTATATATAAGAGCTGAAGGTTTGATTTACAAACTTCAATCGAAAAATTAGTACAATATTAAAACCACAAACCAAGTTTTTAAAATATGTCACAAATCAGTAATATCAAAATCAAAAATATTTAAGCACAAATCAAAATGTTTATAAAAATTAAAGTTATTAGAACAGTCAAAAATATTTGAGCAAAAAACCGGTTAAGTGAAAATAGCAAAATTTTACAAAATTCGAAAAATCAGAAAGTGATTACTACGCTAAAAGATTAAATAAGCACAAATTGAAATACTAATTAAATAACGCCGTGGGTAACTTTGCTGTGAAAAAGGCGAAAAATTAGCATGGAAAACGGTTAATGGAAATTAAGAGAGACAACTGGTTCACCTGTTTTCTTCCTCGCGAAATTTAAACAGCCAAGTTTCTGTTGCTTCCAGATGCCTCCTTACAAACATAAATCAAGAAAACCTGATTGTTTCCACAGGACGATCTTCACAGTCCTATTCGGAACCAAAGTGCAATGGAACCTTTCACACAGTGACTCGGAGCACAGTGGTTCATGCAATGGACTGAAGTCGAAAAATTTATCATCGGTTTTCACCTAAATTGTAATGTATTTAGAGAAAAATAAGTCCAAATATATCGAAAAGATAAAAATTTGCCCTAGCAACCCGATAAGTTTGTCGTAGATGGCTAACAAAATATGAAAATTATCTTTGCGTCATCTGCTGGTTTGCGGCTGTCATATTTTCTTGTGTGAATCTGTTGATTTATTGCAAAGAAAAAACTCAGTTTAAATGTGCAAATTATAGATAAAGTGAACAAAGGTAGGTATATATTTCATTATTATAATATTTCAAGGGAACAATACTTTCGTAAGGTTTTTATGAATACAGTTAATTATTGTTATGTTATTAATTGAAAAATAAATAACTAAACGTATCAAGATCTTTCTAAAATACCCCCAAAAACACCTCGTTGAATTTTGCTTTGTTTAAAGCTATGTAATAAGTAATTAAATAATAATTAAGTAATTTTGTAATGTAGATCTGCCCCATAACTGCCCTTGAAATTTAAATAATTTTTTTTTGGGTAAATGCAATTTTAGAAAAATTGCAAAATAAAAGAATTTTTAAATATTAGCCAAGATTATATCAAGAATGACAAGGAGCTAGAAAATCTCTGGTGAGTGAAAAATATTAGCATAGATTTTTGTTTAAATTTAAATACAAAATGGAAGGGATGTAATAGAACTCGTTCGTGTTTCGAGAAACGACATGCTGCTTGACTAAAGATATAATTAATTAGCTTACCACAGAACTTAATGAATAAATCGCAATCAAAACAACTTGTAGAGGTTATTAATAATCTTGAAAAATCTAGATGTAGATACATAAAGGATTTTGGAGATCTATCTTTAAAAACAAAGAGACGAAGGATACAAGATATTGTTTCGAAAATGAGAACGGAAGAATTGTCTTTTGCTGCACAAAGATAAAGAGTTTAAGTTCATTGACAGAATATAAAAACACCTTTTAATAAATATAATGTAAACGATTTATCAGCTGAAGTTGACATTCAAGAATTACTTGAAAAAGTGCCTATAGCATTTTAAACTTTTCTGAAAATTTAAAAACAGATGAATATTTGGTGGATGAAGAAAAGGGAGACAACCTTTGGATCAATTTACGTCCTTCCTCAACTCAGCTCTGTAAGCCTGTTAAATGTACGTTTATAAAGAAGGGCAGAACTGGTTCGTGAGGAGAAACATCAAATGAACTCCAAAATAAATAAGTTGGAATCTTATAAAATGTATTGTAATAACAGACATCTAGAATTAAAATTTGAAATGCTTTTTACTATGTTAGATGGCATTGTGGGTAATATTTTATCGGGAACTAACGCTACTTCAAGGTGTTTTGTCATTTATTAAAAGAACACGAGAACTTTGTATAAATCTTTATAGCTGGTTACATGGTGCCATGATAATCGAGTTTTTTGGTTTGCCTATAGGCCAATTGTCAGAGGAAGCGCTTGAGGGCAGGCACAAGGATATCAAAAACTTTGATTGAATCAGACTCGGAAAAAATCCATCCTTACCGAATGAAGAAATTAAGAAATATTTAAGAGTTAAAAATCTCGTTGATGCATCTTCAGATATATGTATCTTTATTCGGAGATATTTCAATGCTATTAGAAAGTGATGAAGACAATAACGAATAAGGCTAAACTGGTTCATACAGTGCATGTCTAAAGTCAGAAGAGCCCCTTAACTTTCGAATCATTTGGTTAGAAAGGGGGATCGAGTGATATCTTATTTGAAAGATCTTTTTATCTTGATTATATTCTGCAAGTTTGAAGTCACTGTCACTTTTCCAAACAAAATGGCGCTATGGATTTCCAAACCAGACTTTAGTAAGTAACACACTGCTTAATGAAATTAGTATAAATTTTAAATAGCAAACGTTTCGAAGATTTAATACAGTATTGCAATCTTTTTTTTATCTATAGGTTGTAAATACTAATAATAATATAAATTATTATTAAATAAAAAACACTATTTCATAAGATTTTTTTTGTTTAAATTTAAAACAGTAGTTATGTTCGAACAAGTTTGTAGATTTTAGAAATACCTAATTCATTACGTTTCACTGATTTATTCTCTCTTCTTCAAGTGCTTAAGATAGCAGGTATTAAACAGGCCAAAAAAGTGGAAAACGGTTTATCAGCACTTGAAGAAGCAAGAATAAATCCACGAAACCTCGTGAATTAGGTGTTTTATTGCTTCACTAACGCCCCCTTCTCCTAAATCTACGAACCTAACCTACTTGTTAATTCTATATTATGTTGGCTAATTTTTCCCTAATATGTAGTTAATGTACTTATTTTGGAATTATAACAGTGTATACCATGTACATAAAAATATGTTTCAATTATTTGTATTAATATATATTGTATTTTTATAACTTTATAGGTTATTTTTATCGTTTGTTTGCGTTTAGCAAGATTTTCGATTTTTGTCCCATATCCCATATTCTATAAAACACTACGTATACGTATCTCTCTAAAATTTCATTGTTCTGGCTTTATTAGAAGTATTTTTTATTAATTTTTAAAAATTAGATTTTATACCGACGCGAAGTTTACCTGTGGCGTGGTAAGTTGTGATTACTCGGTCGTTAAAAAATTGAGCTTCCTGATCGGATATTGCCTTTATACAAAAGTGTTTTGTGGCTGATGTTTTGACCGGATATCCATTTAGTTTTGCATGTTATTTGCTATAAATATGAATATTCATCTTTAGTTTTGTATCAAAACTTCAGAATAGCTTTAACATGGTTAATTTAATAGAAGGTCGTAAATGTATTTTAATAAACTGTATCCCAATAGTGTTGTTAATGCTTTGCCTGTCAATAACACAAAGTAAGTTTTTAGAATTATCTTCTCAGGAACCTTAATAATTCAAAACAACGTAATCATACAAACTCAGACTGATAGAATATTGAAAGTAGGATGTATTTTTGGCAACGACGGTAAACTACTGATAGGAAGCGGAATTACAATTACAACGTAAGTATTATACCTAAATTATTAAGAAATATATATATTAAAATAAAATAAAAAAATAAATATATTAAAAATAACTTATATCGCCATAATAGGTTAAGAGAGAGAGAAAAAAATAATACAAAAAATGCAGTTAGGAGCTTTCTAAAACAAATAAAATTTTTGAATATTAAACATTTAAAAATATAAGACATCTCTTTACTAACTTTTACTTCCAAAATTGGCATTTTTTCTGATTACTTGTTTCTTTCGGGCATTTTGAGAGGAATTGTATGAACATTTCTGGGCGTATTAGTCTGAAAAGTGTGGCGGATTAATCCTCTAAAGGGCCATTTAGTCCTGATGAAGATAATAAATATTGTGCTTATAAAAATTAAAGTGTTTTAGTATCTAAAGTTTTCAATTAATAAGAAAAACATTGTTTTACATTTTCTTTTTAATGTCATTTGTCTGAAAATGGAAGAAAGTTAATTTCCCAAATAAATGCAACTTAGGTATTACAATTAGAACGTGTGTTTGGTCTACATATTTCTATCCAAACATCAGATGGGAAGTCGTATTAGAATCGTTAAAAAATTCTCGGTATAATTGAGATGTCGACAAGAACATTAAATTTACCATATCTGTGCAGTAATTACTAGGACACATTCCATTGTACGAATTTTCCTTTTTCATTAAAAACTAAACTGTTTGGGTTTTTCTTCTTAGTTTTTTGTTATTACTACGTCGCTTATAATATCTTGCCTCAGCGAAAGATACTTTAGAAATGGTGCTACTTCCGTATTATACATAATTAGCAAATATCATATTTTGGTTAAAAAGTAATTCGCCCGCAATTTATTGAGATCAGGTATTAGTCTAACTTGAAATTATAACAGGACCACTAATAATTTACTAGAATATTACAATTTTCAAAATTCCCTTTTCTCTAGGTCTCTGTCGGTAGCACGCGCCAAACATTTTCTGTGAAGTTCTGCCAAATTCCTTCTGCTCTTGAACACAAAAGGACCATTACAGTTCCAATTTAATACGGAATCGGTACTAACAGTATAAAACAGTGAAAACTTTTTAGGATAGCTTCCAGTTCCCTTTCAGAGCCGATTAAGTTTGGCATGTGCCCTCAAAGAATCATGAAATTTCCTATATTTCTATATTCTGGTCTTATAATGCTCTATATTGACAATATGCTCTATATTGACAATCGCTCTACACCCACTGAAATTTATTTTGTGGTCGGTTTCCTAATGATGAAGGAATAGAGCTGAGGATGTCTTGTTTGTTCCTGATGCTGAGTTGATTTTTCAACTCTTATTGATAATCCCCTATTAGTTTGACCCACAAAACTTTTCACTATCCTAGCACGGAATGCTGTATATTCCGTGGTTTTCCAATTTGATTTTGTCTTTGTTTTTTCTATCGTACTTGTTCATCCGATTTTTTAGGTACTGACTAGTCTCCCCAATATATACTTTATTGCAGTCATTGCACGGCATCTCATATACAATCTTGCTCTTTTATCTTTTGATATTGTTGTTTTTAATTTGCTGAAATTTTTGTTAAGTAAGTTTACTTTTGTGACATACCTTTATGTTTTCGGCCGTAATACATTTTTATTTTTTCAGACAAACCGGGAACGTATGGCAACGTATTTTGGTTTGGATTATTATTTGCTTAAGGGGTCAAATAAATTTATTTATATTTTATGCCAAATTGGTGATAACTGATTGTTTTTGGGATATAGGGTGTTCAGAGTTAAAATTAAGATACCTTCCAGACCATGTATTTTTAGTGTACCAAGCTGTTCGTATTTTATCCTTTACGAGGTAAAGGGTCAGATCTAAGAAGTTTATAATATAAGTTATTTCCTGTTTCAGATTCGATGGTAAATTTTAATTTGTTATGATATTTGTTGAAGTTATCCAAAAATTTAATCGGCCTTTTCTTTAGGGATAGCTAGCAACAATCATCTACGTGCCTATAGAAAAAGGGTAAGACAAAGTTCAAGTTATTAATGCATGTTTTTTCGAGAAGTACAAGTCGAGCTATAATAGTCGATATAGATGGTTCCGTTGCGCAACCCTCGTTTTCCTTATAATACTTGATTCATTCAATCATTAAATAAGAAATATGTAAAGTTTAAAAGCTTAAACCTTAAAAGGTACGTAGATAATTGTTTGCTAGCTATCCCTAAAGAAAGAGCCGATTACGTTTTAAATAAGTTCAACAAATATCATAACAAACTAAAATTTACCATCGAGTTTGAGAAAGAAAATCAAATAAACTTTTTTTTTGTTTGCCAAATAAACTTCTTAGATCTGACCCTTTACCGCGTAAAGATAAAATAAGAACAACTTGGTACATAATATACCTGGTCTGGAACGTATCTGAATTTTAACTCTGAACACCCTATTTCCCAAAGTTATCTCCAATTTAGCAGACAGGGCCATACATTTATCTGACCCTGAATTCCGAAAAGACGCAATTAACAAAACACGACAAGCATTAATCTCAAGCTCTTACCCAAAACATCGTATAGATTCAATTTTTAAAAAAAGTATTCATAAACTATACAACAACCTTAAGCAAATATAACATAATAATAATCCAAACCAAAATACGTAACCTTGCCATACGTTCCTGGTTCCTGGAAAAATAAAAAACGTATTCACGGCCGAGAACATAATGTCAAGAAGTCACAAAGGTTTTAACTTACTTAACAAATCTACTTGTTACTGAAACGAACTTAAAAAAAGAAGAGTTTTACGAAATAAATGGTTTACATCCAAGAAAATCTGTGAACGCAAAAACAGATACAAAAAATTTAAATAAAATATATCACACCCTTTTAAAATAAAATGTGCGACATACCAAATATATAAAACAAAAACCAACTAAAGTATTAAGAGGAAAAAAAAATTACTGATGCCACATAAACAACGTCGCATTATTCTAGTATTGTCAGTTATTGAAGTCAATGTCCAATCTGATCAGTGTAGTTTTAATTTCATTTTCAACGTAATTGTGTCCATATATGTTTGAAACTATATATTATGACTGTTCTCCAAATTTCCTACTGTAAGTTTCTGTTTTCTAATATTGTTATTTTGTCTAGCCAATCCTAGCCTAACCTAATCAGCATTTTTATTAATTAATCTCAGTTAAAACCGTATTTAAAAATTTGAAGAAGACAAAAGTTTTTTTAAATAAATTACGCCACTAAAGTTACAACTGGTGGTTGAAAAGGTACGAGAAATAGGCACTTTTTTGACAGCTGTAAAAATATTTTTTTTAATAAATTGCGCCACTTAAAGTTACATGGAACTGTGAAAACTTAAAATGTTAAGTAGTTTAAAAGTTATGGGAAATATAATTTTTTTGACATGTGTCAAAATATTTTTTAATAAATTGCACCACTAAAATGTACATGGAACTGTGTAAACAGCATTTTAAGTTTTAAGTAGTTTAGAAGTTACAGCAAAACGACATTTTGGCCGCTATCAAAATATTTTTTTAAATAAATAACATCACTAAAAATTACCGAGAACTGGGAGAACCGTATTTAAAAAATTTAGAAGTTAAAAGAAAAAGACAGTTTTTCAACAGCTGTCGAAATATTTTTTTTAAATAAATTACGCAACAAAAAGTTATAGGAAACTGTGAAAACCGTATTTAGATTTTTAGTAATTTAGAAGTTATAGAAAAAACAGTTTTTTTTACCGCCGTCAAAATATTTTTTCAAATGGATTACGCCACTAAAACTTACATGGAACTGTGAAAATCGCGTTTGTATATTTTAAGTAGTTTAAAAGTTGTCAAAACAAATTTTTTAATAAATTACGGCACTTTTAGGGCACTAAAAGTTACATGGAACTGGGAAAACCGGAATTAAAAATTTTAGGTAGTTTAGAAGTTAGGAGAAAAATACAGTTTTTGTCAGAAGCTGCCATATATTTTTTTCAAATAAATTACGCCACTAAAGGTAAAGTGGAACTGTAAAGACCATATAAGTAGTTTAGAGATTACGGAAAAATAATTGAGAGCTGTCAATCTATATGGTCCACACAGTATACTGGAAGTAAAATTAGTTAGGTTATATTTTCTCCCTTTTAAGGCATTGTTCCACCCTTTTAGAGCGAGACTGTATTTTTTTTATCTTCAGGGGATTAGGTACCCTGTAAAGTTTTAAAAAATATTTTCATATACACAAAACAAATTTCTGGCTAAAACACTCGTATGTAAGGCCAATAACCAAACAAAAAAAATAAAATTTGACAGGTTTTACTGTTTTCTAAGTATGCTAAATGCTTCTAAAGTAATATGTTTTTATTTTACATTTAATTAAGCCCCTCCCCCCGGTCATTTAGGATAGACAAAATTTTACCAGTTCATCCGTATTTCACACTTGGTTTTTGTATAAAATTTCAACATAACTGGATAAGTACTTTTTGATATTGAAATTTAAAAATAGTAATTAGGCCGCCATTTTGTTTTATAAGGATTTCTTACCAAAATTTTACCGTCTCTCTTACTCTGTCACAGTTGACACTTATGAAAAATTTGAGGTAAATTGTTTTATTTTATTTATTCCTTCATTTCGCTCCGCTGTTATAGATTTATACTTACATTTCACCAGTTTATCCCGGTGTCAAAAATATTTTTTTAGTAATATTATTTTTAGCTTGCCATTTATCAACTGTCAAAATATTAGTAACAGTATGCTACGAGAACTCCATGGAACTGTGCAAAATGTATTTAAAAGTTTTACGCAGTTCAAAAGTCTCGGGGAATGAACAATTTTTATTTGACACCTGTCATATTTTTTTATATAAATTACGCCTCCAAAAATTACATGGATAATCCTTTCCATTACCAACAACCTCAGACCGATACTTTGAATTCTTTAGAAGTTGCATTAAAAAAATGATTAATTCACGGCCCGAAAACAAAATGTCGCTTTTTCATTTGTTCAAATGTTCCATTAGAAAGAAAAATACAGCTCTTAAAACAGAATTTTTAAAGAAAACAATATCCAACTTCCCCTCTAAAACATAATATATGCTTTAACTATATAAAAAATATCATCAAATAGTAAAAAGGGCGATATAAATTAAATTTTCAACTATTGACTGTGTCTGTATTGTCGACTGCTTTTGCAAAGGTTTTTTGAATCTTTTTGGTATCTCTTTGTTCAGCTTAGAAATACTATTTCACTATTTAACGGTCGCAATATAATTAGCAATTAAGCTTGCTTTGGCCATATCACTGGCCATGATTTGGAAAATCTTATGCAGGTTGAGGCAATCATTCCATATTTTTAACAATTAAATATTATTTTTTAGCTGCTGCCTATTAATTCGAGGGTCAAATCCTATAGACTTAGAGCCAGTTATGTTTTCACTTTTTATAAACGACATTTCTAAAAGTATTTCAAGCGACGTGCTGTTCTATACGGACGATTTAAAACTATTTTGGGTCATTAGTGGACCAAATATCTTACGAGGGGAATCAAATTTGGATTTGATAAAAGACTCTCGAAACAATTTTTCGCTAAATACTAAAAAGCGTTTTATTATGGATTACTCAAACTGACCACTCTTCACTACCGATTGTGCTTGATAACTCTGAAGTTTTACATTGCGATACCTCCAATTTTCCTCCTTCCTTTGGAAAGTATTTGGAATATTTCTGGATCCAAGGCTCTCATTCTCTCTAAAGGCAATAACATCTTTTTATTTTAGCTTGCAGTCACGGCTTGAATATGGTTCCATTATATCGAATCCAATCTATAACAAATATATTAATAAACTGGAAAATGTTCCTATAAAAGTTTTTGGCATTTAGAACTGATAACTATTTCCCCACTTTTCACTAAACAAATTGATCTACTAGCCAGATTTCTGATTTTGACTGCTATTATTTCAAGTTAATTTTTATATACTTTAACGTTTAGTTAGATCTTTTCCAAACTTTTAATTATAATGCCACTTTAGTTTACACCTAGGTTACAAAGATTTTGAAAAAAAATGTTTCTAGAGAATGTGACAAACGGTTGTCATCACCTTGAAAATAGATATGCCCTCTGTTGAGGTAGATTATTCTGTACAAACATTTTAAGTGTTTCCTAGAGTTTATGTGTTGTGTTTGTCTTGATATTGTCGGTATTATAGCCCTTAATGCCATTTTGACCAATCCTACCGACTGCGCCACTTAAAGGTTAAACTTTGTAACACCCGTTTTTAAAAACAATACCGTCGACTAATATTTTGATTGGAACAGCAGTATTTTTCAAGCAATGAGTAATTTCAACAGAACCTGCAACGACGTTGATATAAAAAATCTCTCTCATTTTCAATTTACCACACTGTTTAAAAACAAACTCTTGTAAATATATACTTCTTTTCTTATAAATAATGAATCCAGCTTGTTCATGTATAACCTAGACTTATGCTAAATTGTTAGAACGGAAAGATGGTATTAATATATTTCTGTTCATTTTTTCCCAGTTGTTTATAAAGTACATACATAAATATAGTATGTATTCAATTTATTAAAAATCATTTAATTTTATTAGAATGGAAAATCTGTATTAATTTACTATATGGTGGTTAGGAATAGAAATACAAATTTAAGTTTTTTGCCATTTAACTGTTTTGATTATTTTATACTTTTTATATTGTGTTAAATTGTCTTGTAATTGAATAATTGGAATTATTATTCTGTTGGACAATAAGAATTATTATTATTTTTATTAATTTTATTATGCTGTATTTGCCTAATCTCACTGAAAACAGACTTTGGTTTGTATGTGTTAGTTCCGAACTTAAGAACGGTACCTAACACATTAATACCATTGTAATCGTCACTTTGAGAAAAATTATATAATTGTACATAATTAAAAATATTATTTTAGAGGTTTTCCAAATAAAGGCAGCATCCTCATAAATACACTATCAAACGAGACTGTAACACCTGTGATTGAGATGAGAGTTGTGGACGTAAGAACTCAAGAAGAAATAACAAACGCGCAAGTTGGACAAGAGCTTCAACTTATCATTGAATCAAAAGCTGAAACAAGTAAGATAGGTTAGCTTAGATTCGGTAACTTTTAATTAAAAGCTGATAACAGCTTATCAAAATACGCGAATTTGCCTAACAGATACCACTATTGCATTTTCATGAGGCGCAACCTTTTGCTTCTATGTGAAATAGCGGATTTGTGAATCTCTTGTTAGAAATTCTCTATTATTAGCACCGCATATGGCAGACTGCTGCCTACTGAGGCATTAATTTTTATTCTCATAAGCTTTCTGCTCGCAATCAACAACACATTTGACAATTATTATACGTATTAGTGCTAGTAATAAAACGTAAAATAATTAGTAAAAATGTTAAAAGTATTATAAAAAAGGTTTATGGAAAGGCGCTGATAGTGAGAGTTCCTATGAAAACACATTTGCTGTCAGGGGATTATGTAATGTTGTGGAGGTCATGCATGCAGTGTAAAAGGAAAGTGATTATTAGAAGACAAAATACTGAATTAAGTACAAAGATTGGACTATTCAACTAAGAAATGTCAATCCTGTTAAGGTATGGAGAATACTTAGTTAAGTATTGCCACATCCAAATAATACAAGCTGTGTCTCCAGTCGTTTTTTTAACCAGACTGCAATATTGTCAGTATCTGAGAGATAACATTGACTCTCGGATAAAGTTGAATCTAGTAAGAAAGATATATCCAATTTTCATAATAAGCATAAACGAGCCGAAAAAACTCACATAGCATTTATCTATCGGTCAAAGCAATAGAAGCAATTTTCTAAAGATTGTTCCTCTCAACAATAGTACAAATTTATGCATATCGGGCATACAGATCGAAGAGGGTAAAACTGAGATAAATGTTTTATTATTTCTGGATAATAGATATGCCATCAGTTTAGATAGTTCATTGTGTACACTAAATATTATTGCAGCATATTAAGTGTTTTTTAGATTTTTGTGTTGTGTTTGTTTTGATATTGTCGTTTCGATAAATGATCATACCTTACTTCCTACTACATGCTACTTTCCATTTTGATGTGTTTTTTGTTGATCTGGAAGTATATAATCATTCTCATATTTGAGTAGCGCGATTTGTGTATCCGTTTTTTTAAAGTACCAGATATTATATTAAGTTTTTCTTGTCTCGTTTGTGTCCGAACGCGGGAAACAAAGTTTTAAAAGTAATAATAATAATAAACATCTTTAGTTTATACCTAGATTACAAAGATTTTGAAAAAAAATGTTTCTAGAGAGTGTGACAAACGGTTGTCATGACCTTGAAAATAGATATGCACTCTGTTGAGGTAGATTATTCTGTGCAAAAATTTTAAGTGTTTCCTAGAGTTTATATGTTGTGTTTGTCTTGATATTGTCGGTATTATAGCCCTTAATGCCATTTTGACCAATCCTACCGACTGCGCCACTTAAAGGTTAAACTTTGTAACACCCGTTTTTAAAAACAATTTTTATTTCAAAAATGAATCGTAACATTTCAAGATCTGATTCTAAAGTAAAGTATTTAGTTCACACACAAAGGGCACGTCGGCGACGGAAAATGACGATGTTGGTTGTCCCCTGGTTCAAGTTTGGCTTGCCTACGTGAGATATGTCGATCATAAACCTTTAGTATGGCTATTTAATTCGATTACGCTTAGAAGTATTTTATTGTAAAATAATTTATAAAAGAAGGTTCGTAAAATCGCAATGCAGACGCCTTATCGAGAATTCAATTCAACTTATGCGCAATCTTTCGAAAAATGTCATTGTGACGCCTTGACCCTCAAATAAATGCCAACTCGAATAAAAATAACCCTGACACGGACAAGTACGTCATGTCTGTCATTCGAATTCAACTAGCTTTAAATCCCTTAAGAAATACTGTGCAAAGTAATCAAAATGATACAGAAAATGCCGGATTAAATATCCTAGATGAAACAATTAATAAGTGTATAAAAAATAATATGTTCAAAACTAGTCAATAATGTTAAAGACAAAGATGAAAAAAGTTTATTACACATTAATGAAAAAACTAATCACAGAAACCTATGACAGGCTAAAACAAAATTATGAAATATGTAACAAGATATTACCCAATTTATAAATGACGGCATTAAGGGATATAATATAATTGTTTTAACAATTAAAAGACCAATCGAAAATTCGGACATTTTTTGGATACTATCGCGTCTAAGTTCGTGAAATGTGTCCAGCTAGGCGAAAGGGATAAGGAACCTAGTGAGAAAAGTTTCTAGAGGAAAATTAGTGCTCTTGGATTATTTCACGGAGATTTTGATACTAACACTGTAAGTGCTTTTTACGTCTTATAGAGGCCCCCGCAGTAAATTTAGTAGTTTATCTAATTCTGATTCTGACTCACCCCTCTTAAATCGTTCGAGAAAATTCAAAGTAAATCACTTTCGAGATCCACAATTGCAAAGAATTTTGAAGACAATACATTTTATAAAGAATTAAGTTGTATTAAAACTTACTTCTTCAAGCCAAATTAAAATAAAAATGACACCTCCAACAAAAATACGATACTGAGAATGAGGATAATTTTCAAAATGAATCGTATGTCTAGTATGATTTCAAAAAATAAAGGCGAAGCTGCCATTAATATTTCTTCATGTTTCATACGAAAATTCAATGACCTAAAAATATCTCCTATTCACTCATATGCGGATAAAAGAGATTTATTCACATTAGCTCTTGAATTGGCAGATTATAAGCAACAACAAAACGAATTTCATTTAGAATTTTATTCAAGAATGGTTGATAATACTTAATTTAATTTGTCCTTATATTATTATATTAACAAGGCATGTATAATACTTAAAGAATATCATAATGCGTTAGCTTTAAAGATCCCATTAGCTCTTTTATAAGAAGTAAAAATCCACTTAATCTGAGTGATGCTCTTGGCACGTTAACGAACGATTTTCAATTAAAATCATGTCAAAATAAAGACAAAGCGCTAAATAAACCATCTACAAGTATTCAATACAAGAATAATAATAATTCCCACACACATTTTGCAAAGGAGTTATCCGTTTCAATTAGCTCATTTTAGCAGTCAAGGAAATGTTGCTCATTTTAATCGGAATAACCAAAACTTGTTTACAAGTCAAAATAATTTAAGTGTGCCTGTTAACAATCAAAATGTCTTCGGTGGAACCAAAATAAAAATTTAAATTTACCTAAACCAACTCCCATGAGTATGTCAAGAGTAATACGCAACCAAAATTTTAGACACAACTTTAGAACAAATTCCCACTACTTTAGGCAGACAAATTCAAGGCCGAATTACGAGGTTTAAGAATTGTATAATATCGAGAACCAACCAGTGGAATATTCAGAAAAGTATTTGGAGGATGAAAATACTGAACTAATAGATCTCACCCATCTGCCTCAGAAATAAATATACCGGAATTAACAGAAATTGTGGAGACTCACAACGCCCAAAAATTCGAATTATTGAACTTCTATCTAAACGAGAGTAAACTACCAACACTACAACTTAATAGTTTTAATCGATACGTGAAGTATAAAATCTTTTATAGGACCTGAAATTACACAAAAAAGAAGTGCATAAACAGGTTCAGGATATATTACACCAAAATATCAGTCAATATCAGGATAAATGAGTGAATTTCCAGATTATTTTCGACACAATAAGTCAAATATTTCTTTGCTCTTAAATAAGACATTAAAGAAATTTTGGACTACGGAATCCTTGTTAAGTAGCAAATGGATTATAAAATATTTTGGATTTCGTATACTTTTGTGCTAGAGACATTTATTTGGTTATTTACAAAATAATAATTTTCTTCAAAAATGTCATGATTTTAAATTGTCCTCTAATTTTGCTTGACGAAAGAAGGTCATTATATTTTTGTGACATTTGTCTTGGAGTTGGGAGTTTGAGGTTTTAATTTTAGATATTGATTTTGTTTTATATAGGTGTACGAACCAGTTATATTCTTCCGTTATTTGTTTTGTGTCTGTTTCGTCTTGGGTGGTTTTTTGCTAGTTGAGGGTTTTTCATGTATTTCGTCTTTGTTGGAAGCAAAGCATGTGAAGTTTAGACTGAAGTTTTGTGCATTCTTGAAAGTGGTTAATTTTGATTCGAGACAGTGCATAGGCGTTTTTATTAATTTTACCAGGTTTATATTCAATTTTATAGCCGTATTCCTCAAGCTTCAGACGGCAGCGAGCTAAACGACTTCCTATATTTTATATTGAGAAGAGCCATGTTAAGGGTCGATAGTCTGTGATGAGGATGAATTTCCTTTCAAAAAGATAAGGTAATTGTTTCACAGTTATCGAATAAGTATTCGGAAACCAAGTGGTTTCCGCTTTACACAAAGTTCTAGAGGTATATGCAATAGGGAGATCTTTGCCTAGTGAAAGTTAGAGTAAATCAGGATTGGGTTAGAGATGAGGGCTTTCTTCAGCTCTTCGAAACTTGATTTACAGTCAGAGCTGAAAGAGAAGTGTGTATATTTTTTAAGAAGTTTGGTTAAGGGTTTTGAGTTTTTTTGCGAAATTGGAGATAAATATAGAAAGTTAACGATACAACCTAATTTTGATGCATTTGGTTTAAAGCCGTTTTGGGTTATCAGGTGTACAAGTTAAATTCCTTTCTTAGAAACTCGCATTTATCAGGCTGAATTTTTGGGTTGGATTTTCTTAAACGTTTAAATACTTCAGACCCGTTGGAAAATAGACAGAGCATTTTAACACATGACCACACGGCACTTTTGTTTCCCAGAAGCGTCGAGTTTCTTTGGGATTACCCAGACTGGCGAAGACAATAGCGAGACAGAAGGAGGACGATTCCTACGTCTAACATTTTGTTGACTTGAGTTTTTACTTCCTCTATGTATTTGGGGATACCTGTACGATATGGTAAAAACAGGGCGAGCGTTGTTTATTTCTATCGTAGGTTCAAGGTAGAAAAAGTCCGCGAAGTCCAGGCAAACGTTTGTGACAAGTTCCTTTTCTTCCTCGTTTAAATGTTCGGTTCTTAATAGGTTTTTTTTTATTTATGAGGTTTTGTCATGCTGCCCTTCTTTTAAATTTTGTTCTATTTTAAAGTTATAGATTGGGTTAGAGGTGTCATTTATTGGGTCTAATGATATGTCTGAAAAGTTAATGTTCTATTGCGTTGGTATTGACAATTGAAGTAAAAATTTCACAGTGTTTATTGACTCGCATTAAAGCGTGTGGGAGCCTAACTTTGCAACAACTAGCAAAGCGTCGGTGTTAGCAAGATCGCACTTTAATTTACAAATTCTTTCTGTCCTAGCTTCTATCGAAATTTTGTTGCAATTATTATTTGAAATATTTTCGTTTTATGTTCGTTGTCAGCTTTAAATAATAGAAGTGTTTTAAAATTGGTAACTAATTGCTTTGATTTTAAATCTATTACACATTCATAATGCTCAAAGAAATCTAGGCCCAAAATACCGTCGAAATCAATATTTAAATTATAATATAATATAGACTTTATGAGGATCGATACTAGCAAAAGGGACAAGGGTTGAATAGAGAGTTTTTGAACAGTAATCCCTTGGACGGATAGGTTTTCGGGTGTCCTTTGTCGAAAGTTTGAACAGTTTTTTATTTAAAAATGGAAATTCCCGCGCCGGAATCTATAAGTAACTTATATTTTTCAGTGGCATCTTTAATGTATTATAAGCGCATATCGTCTAGGTTTATTGTTTGCATTTGAGTTTAAATTTCTACTAAGGGGTCAATTTCCGGGTGGTTTTGGTCCGGGGGATGATGGTTCACTGGGAGAGGAACAAAATCCTGATCATTAGTATGGTCCCTTCAGTCTATAGGGTACTGATCGTAATCCTAATCTTTAATGGTGACTCTTGAAGGAAGTTCTTATTTTTGGGTCTCAAAATATGACAACTGAAGTTCTCTTCTATTTCGTGAATGGGCTTCTAACAGGTTGGCTAGATTTTCTGCACGAATGAGTTGACCTAAACGCGTTTAAAGCCTTTTTAATGAAGTATTTAAAGCCATTGTCTCTATGAGAGCATTATAACCTGTTTTTTTATCAGTACTAAATTTAATTGATTTTTGAATATTTGCATTTTGTACCGTAGACGGTTAAAGAAGGTAAGGGGTGATTCATTTGATAATTGCAGTCGTTACAGGTCTCGTATTAAGGAAGATAAATCTCGAAAATCTCCCAAGTGTAGATTAAGCAATTGTTTTATTTCTAAATATGAGCCTGGATTTCTAGAACTGACGAGCTATGCAGCTCTAGCCCTAAGTTTATTTTTAATGTGAATAGCTAATAGAGTTTTTTGAGTAGTAGTGGCCATATTGTACGCACAATCGCAGGCATTTAAAAATGTTCCTAAAAGATTTGATCACCTTCAAATTCCAGAATTAAAGAAAATATTTCTGATAATTTATATTTATATATATTTGAGTAGCGCTATTTATTTTCTGACTAATTTCAATTCGGATCTATTTATATTAATCTGAATGCTGATGTAGCATTTTCCATCTGTGAGAACTGCAACTGCTTACAGGTGTTTTAATTTATATTACAAATATTACAACACCGTGTGACTGAAGGTCATCGCTTGCACATGGCTATCAGCGTATATATATATTTATATATATATATATATATAATTCTTCTTTTCATAAATTGTATTGCTTATATATATATATATATATATATATATATATATATATATATATATATATATATATATATAAGCGATGACCTTTATAAGATTTTCAGAAACTAATATACTACGGTGTGAAATAAAGCTTAACGAAACGTTCTCTTTCAGCATAACTGCTTGTTACAGGCCCCCAGTTTGAATATTTTCTTAAACGAATTACAAGATTTATTGTCTAAAATAGAGTCAAACGAGATTTTAGTGGAGACAGGAATTTAAATTTATTGGATATAACTAATCAAGAAGTTAACATGTATTTAAATACTCTGTCAAAAAATGTATTCTTTTCTGGCATCAAGCCGACTGTTGATCTTCTAGTCTTATAGACTTATTTATAAAAACAAGAGATATTCATAATCAAAAAAATAACATCACTCCCTTAATTTTAAAATCGCCTTTAACTGATCATTACGATACATGATAAAAAAGTTTATCGTGAGGACCAAGAAGTTGCAGATGTTTCTAATAATTTTTTTTATTAATATAGGGTCTGATATACAAAAAAATATTGTCATAGATCAAGATAGAGTTATTAACCATGTAGAAATCCTAATACCTTTGATTTGCGACCAGAAATGAGCTAATTAAATACATAAGTATATAAAAAATAACCGTTGTCCCTGAGAAGAAAATACCAAGAAGTTCAAGATCAAGTTAAATTAGTAAAACCTGGCGATGTCATTGACGCGACAAATTTAAAAATTCTGTGGAAGAAATGCCATCAGAAATAAAAAATCAAATAATCCTTCCCCGCTGGTTCAGTCATGGCTCAGTACTCCAGAACCAGGGCAACCTACCGCTAGGTTAAAGTTGCCTGAAATTAAAATACATTCTTTCTCTAAAAATATGCCTTTAGCCAATTATTTGAAAATTTAATTACAAATTATACCTCTTTAGACAAGATTCAAATATGTATTTATTTAAAATCATTTTTACGGAATGAGCCTCTAAAATTAATTCAAAGTCTAACTGCTACCCGTGATAATTTTGAAGTAGCAATAAATCTATTAAAAAATAGAATTGCACTGCTCAATGCTCATTTGTCATTTTTTTTTAAGTCTCTCCAATAACTAAGCACAGCACAAAATCTACAGGAATTTGTTACCCATTTAAAAAAAAATCGATCTAATAAAAACTTTAGATTATACTGGCGAAGAATTAAATGAGTTAATTTTCATTTAATTTTTTGAGAGAAAACTGGACTTTGGCACGCGAAAAGCGTATAATACAGAGAGCTAGATCGACATAAAATTCCTGATTTCGACTCGTTCCTTGAATTTTTAAATAAAAGAGTTGCGGTTGTAGAAAGAATGAATCCAAATGAACCGGAACAAAAGAAAAGTAATAAAAACGATTTTACATTCTAATATTACTTCAAATAATCACAATAATAATTTAATATCTAAATTCATTTTTGCAATTCAAATTTACATAGAATTTATCACTACGAAAAATTTAAGAAATTAAATGTAAATGAAAGAAAACATTTTGTAACAAATAAAAACTTTTGTATACTTTGTTTAAGTAATAGACATACAACAAATGATTTTACTTTACATTCTTGTTTTACATGTTCTAAAAGGCATCATACTTTGCTACGTTTTTTTTTCGAACAATAATAATAATTATCAAAATAATTCAAAAAATTTTTCATCTAATGGTAATACAGATTCAAATTGGAGAAATTTAAATGGCCAACAAACCTCCGATAATTCACACACTCTTCAAAGATCACAAACTGATTCTCTAAACAGATAATCAGTTAATAGACTATCTCTCATCTATCATCTAATAAAAATAGTTATAACCACGGGCAGAGTACAGTAAGTTTCTGAGAAACAGAACAAGATATCAAAATAGTGACAATTCACAAGGTCAAAGACCGCAAAATCAAACAAAATGACCACCAATTAATTTGTAACGCCATCTGAAATCGACATTTTAATAGAAGCAGACTCTTATTATGAACTGCTACAACGCGGCTTGTTTAAAATAGGGAGAAATCTTCCAGTTTCGCAATATACTCATTTGGGATGGGTAATTGCTGGTATCACACCAGTCTCTAAAAATTATGGGGAATCCATGACTGTACAATCTCGCAAACAAAAATCTCTTGATAATTTATTGGCAAATTGAGAAAGTTCCTCACAATAAAATAGTAAAAACTGCGGATCAAATTGTTGCAAACATTTCTACTTATACAACTAAATGTCTAGACAATGGTACTTTCAAGATAATTTTCCGTTAAAATCTCCCACTGAATATAACAAATTAGGTGATACTCTGGAAAAGATTTTTAATTATTTTTCAAGGTACAAAAAATGTATGTTAAACGAGTGACTATTGATGTAATGGATGCGTCTATTACCGCAAACTAGAAACAAAATACTTGAGAGTTTTTATCGACCACGGATTTAGGCTGGAAAATATTCTGATTTTTGTTGATTACTTTCAGAATTAATATACCTGTCACATTTCTCTTAAATTACCTCTTAATGAACGACCTCTATGACGACTCGAAATTAACCTGTTTATGAGTGTTTTGTTGAAATTTGGAATTATTGTCTTGTACCGATCGAATCCTATAAAGCCCTGAAGCAATAAGCCTTTCATTCCTAAGGCCGCTAGCAGATCTTTTTACTGCTGTTGTTGTCTTAATTGGTCTCCAGACTTCAAAGGAATTAGCGTCATTATTGGCTTGAGAAATAGTTAAACTCACGAAAATGTCTTCTAATCCTTTCCAAAATCAGCAATACTTTTTCCTCTTGTTTGGTAGAAAAGAACTGTGCTTGTAGAGCGGTGACCAATTTCCTAGTTATGAAATGTGTTTTCAAGTCTCCTAGTAAAGCGTCTACAGAATTATAATTTAATTTTAAGTACAGTTTTGCACTATTTAAAAGACATGTTTTTAAAATATATTTGATCAATCAAAATCTTCTTTTGTTACTCATTAAAAAAAATGAACAGGCCTTATAATCTAAGAAGAGAGAGTGGTCTGAATGAATTGCGGGAGGGTCTGGAGGAGACACAGGGAAGGGCCATAGACTGGTTTCTCGCAAACCAAATGAGCATGAATCCTGCTAAAAATCAGACACTATTTTAATCAACACGAATTAAGAATCTACCAGATGTTAATGAGCCAGTTAGTTTTCTGGAAATGAGGATTGGTGCTGTGAGATGGTGGTGTCTGGCGTATGTGCTCTCAGAACGATAGCCCAGACTGTCTCTGGGAGTGCGGCACGCGTGGTTTTCTATGCGTGTGTCCAGTCTAGAATTTCATATGCGATCCTGGTTTGAGGGCATGCGGCGATTTCCAATATCAAGTATAGAGCTGGTTGTAGAGCATTCTCTAATAACCTTTATGTTTTAACTTAACCTTCTTTATATATATATATATATATATATATATATATATATATATATATATATATATCAATGATTGATATGTTAAACCCAATTTGTCTCAATATAGAGAACACGAAAACGTCCACATACATTGCACAAGATACCGGACCGATATTTATAAAAATTTCTATAGAATCCACAGGATTAAAACGGGAGTCTGTTTTTATGGTCCACAATTTTACAATGTCTTACCTGAGCCTGTGAGGATGCTGCCTCAAAAAACGTTTAAAAATAAAATCAAAGAATATCTTATAAAAAATGCTTTTATTCAAAATAACTTTAGCGATTTATAAACTAAATAACACTTATTTTATTACCTTATTTATAGTTTTGATGACTTTTATAAAGTATGGCACCAATAAATATATTGTTATTGTTATTAATAGAGAAATTTAAAAAGAACTTAAAAATAACTACTCTAGCTCCAACACACAAGTCTCTCTTTGTTATTCTTCATTGAAGTGTCATTGGTTGATATTATTTTATTTCAATTTTCATTTGTCACTGTATGATAGAAATAGACTTACAAACTAACTACCGTGTGAGAAAAATCCAATTGTTTCTTATTTGTTTTTTTTTAGACATATAAATATATAAATTTTATATATTTATATAACAACAATTTCTATTAACTAGTTTTAATAATTATTGTAAAAATTAAAAATACAAATTTTCAAGTGATATCTAAATTTGAATTAACTAAATACTTTTTGTTCATGACTGTTTTGGGAGCCTCAAATAGCAGGTAATAATTTACTAAGATGTGTTTCACATTAAAGAAAGTTTATTAAAATTATTTAAACTTATATTCCCCATTTGGTACAGATTACAATTTTTAAAATACCTTTTTGATTGTGATAATTTTCAATAATTCCTGTTTGATAGTACTTTGATTTATTGCAGTCACCTTTTTTTATTAAAAAACTGTCTAATTTCACTTCAACATATTACCTAAAATATCCAAAATCTTTACTATATTTTAATAAAAAAAAATTCTTACATTGACAGAATAAAGTAAATAATAAAAATATGCCTTAACCTTATAACTTTTTACCAATCTTTTATTTGAGATCTCTAAGAGAAAGTTATTTTCTTGCTTTCATGTAGCACTGAAGATGGCGAAATCCGAAAGCGATTTGTTGTGGTTTTATTTAATAAATATTTGCACGAAATACAAGGTTTCTATATTTCCAATAAAGTAAAAGGGAACTTATAATAATACAGATATTTCCCTATTTACCCTGCGTAAAATACCATAAATACTCCTTCGACCACTTTCAATTGATAAAACCAACATTGCCATCAAACCAAGATTAGCTTCCGCTTAGTTTACCAAGTACTATATTCCAAACAACTTAGTGTCATGCATGTCAAGCAAAATAATTTATATCATGAGTTTACGAGGCCCGTCGTACGTACCGCATTAGTTAGAACTTATTTCGGATAAGTAAAAACAAATAAAAGTGAAAACCAAAACGTGCGCTTGATTTAATAAAAGGACCATGAAATTATCCACTACTACACACTACACTAGTAAAGTAAAAGCCAAAATACACAATTGACTCAACGGACACCTATGATGATTTTCATTCTAAATAACGCGGCAAAACTTTGCGTAAAAGAATCTTCTGCTGCGGGTGAAAGAGTGAGTGTATAGTCTTTCTTATTCAACGCTGTCACACAGCAGCGAAGTGCTCAATGTTCGCGCATCGATTTATCCAGTATATAAACAGCGGGGGTGAAGGACGCTAAACCTGCGAAAAGAAGGCGGAATGCCGCGTAAATCGTGTATAATACAGTATGTGCAAGAAAGTTCAGCGTTTTGAATAATAAGTAAGCATAATATTAAAATTAAGTTAAAATAATGTCTACGAAAACTGCAAAACTATAGGTCTAGAAATTGCATTTACTGGCCAAAATAATTGAAGCTTGTCGTTTGACAATTTGGAGTGATTTTTCAAGAAAATCCGCTGACACCAATTTGACTCCAAGTACCTCATAATTAATTACTATTTGATGTCATTATTTTTATTAATCAGCTCTTCTGAATGAAAAGTTCGTATTTTAAATAAGAAACTAGATGAAATAATAAACTTTTTTTGAGAAACCCCCGGCATGTCTTTTATTAGACAACTCGAAAGTAAAACTCCAAAAAGTTCCTGAAATAGTGGTTGAAGAATTAAATTTATAGAAACAAAAAAATCGAACCTATTCCTTTGACGATTTGGGATATGTTCGATTTTGGACCAATTTAGTAACTAGTTCATAAATCGCAACCCGCATTAGTCATGGTCATTTAAAAAATCAAGCGCCTGAGACTCTAAAGCCAATAAAATGTCTGTCATGGTAGTAAAAAAATCCAACTTTAGAAGAAAGAACAGGAACCTAAGTTCATTTGTTAACCGGTTTACCAATCTTAAATTGTACTAATATATGTAATAAATTATAATAAAATGGCGCTGTAATCGTAGTCAAAAACTGAACAAAAGCTGGGCTTTTAGAAATGACTATACAAAACATTACTATTTTTAGATTCTTACGACCTTTCAGCAAGTCATTTAATAGCAATGACGGAAAAAGGAGACGAATCCATATTTTTGCTGGACGACAAGGGATGTCCTGCAAACCTTAACATCTTCCCATCATTGACAAAAGTTACAAGTAACAAAACCAAAAAGCTTGTGGCCACATTTCAAGCATTTAAATTTGGTCTTTCGTCTGTTGTCCGTTTTAGTGTCATGATAGAGTTCTGTTTAAATGAATGTCTACCAGTAAGTATAACTATTATTAGTTAGATATTACATTAGTTCTTACAGTTTTTGCCAATTTCAATGACTTCTTTGCAACTTATTAACATAAATACGTAGGAAGTATGACCCATTAACTTTAAGCTATCTGTAATAATTTATCAAACGTTATTGGATCCTAATCGTGTTTCTAATCACGCAGAGACGTATGTAGGCTAAACTTGAGGTTGCCCATTTAAGCTTGTCCTCTCACCAAGTAACAATTTCTTTTCGTGGCGTAATTTATTTAAAAAATATTTTGACAGCTGTCAAAAAAATTGTTCTTTTCACTTAAGTACTTTAGGTAATTTATTTTGAAAAATTGATAGCTGTCAAAAAAGTTGTTTTTACCTATAACTATTGAACTGCTAAGTATTCTAAATACGGTTTTCTTTTTAAAAAGCATGTATCAACGTGTCCTTACATAAAAACAGGCAAAATTTTAACAATTTTCTCCAGTGTACTGGAATATTGCGCAAAACATGTGGGGTCACTTGGTATATTTAATGGTTAAAGTAAACTCGGTAAAATTACATATTTGATGATACTTTGTTATAAGTAATTACATGCAGAGTATGGCTTTTTTTTCTTGTTAATGTTTTTTACTACCTAGTAAGGTAATGTAATCGTAAAAAAATCACTATTCTAGATTTTTTAGATCTTCACGTTTTGGGGTCCCTAGAAGCCATAAAAACATGTTTTTTCCATTCCATCGGTTTGTCTGTGTGCATAAAAATCAAATATTACGTAGACAAACTGGTAAAATTTTGGTATGAATCCAAGATGGCGAAACAAAATGGCTCCTTCATAAAATTTTAAATTTCAGTCTGAAAAAACTACTAAATATATTAATTTCATATTTTGTGCAAGAATTAATTGCGGTATAAGGATGAACCGGTAAAACGAATACGAATTTAAGATGGCAGAACAACATGGCGTTTTAGCGTGCCTAAATGCCAAAAATATGTTTTCTCAATTGCCTCAATCTGTCTGTCTATAATAATTGTTCTATCAGTTCTTCGGCTAGATAATTTTGTAAAGCATTCTCATTCAGTATGTTAATAGAAGAACTGTCATTTTCAGACGCAATATCTGTATACTTATGGGAATATATTCATATTTGTATTATGTAAGTTAAAATAAAAAAACCGTCCCCGCACCCCTCTTCCCTTGTGATAATTTTTTCTGCCGCTTCTCGACATAGCTAAAAGAATACTTAACCAATTGACTTCAAATTTTGTTCAAAACTTGGCGCCCAATAAAAATATTTGAAAACACCGTATAATATATCTATTACTAAATGACTGTGCGAAAATAAATTAGGTAACAGTTATATATATATATATATATATATATATATATATATATATATATATATATATATACAAGGAATAGGGAAGTGTGACCCAATTTAGTTTTGCCTATATTCATTTAGTATCCAATATACACTGTATTTTGAAATATTTTTATTAACATTATTACTTCAGCTTTTTTGGGCTTAATTTAAGTTTTTTTAAATATTTTAATAAGCTGTCATTTTCTCCTACCATCTTGGATTCATACCTTTGTTACCATTTTACTAGGCCGTCATTGTAGTCCGCCATTTTGGATTCGGACCACAATTCTACCCCTTTATCTTTCTATTAAACTCTTGCAAAACATTTCAAATCATTTTAATAAGTAGTTTTCCAGGCTGATTTTTAAATGTTTCATTAGGCCATCTTAGCATCGTACGTAAATTTTACCAGTTCATTTCAACGTAACAATCGATGTTTTTGCCACATTTCAGATACATTGAATAAGTAGTTTTTTAGTAGTAGCTTTTTACACATTTCAATAGTTTGCCATTTTGTTCCCCCATATTGTATTTTTGGCAAAATGTTTCCAGTTCATCCCCATATGACCCTTAACTGAAAGACTTTTAGGAAATAGAGTAAATAATGATTCCAATATTTTGTACAATTATGAACAGTTATTAACAAAGGAAAACATATCTTTTCTGGGAGTTGAAATAGACAGAAGACTGGAGAGTCACATTGAGGGTGTAGCCTTAAAAGTTTCTAATTACTGTTATGTCTTAAAAATTGTTGCTGAGAGGGTTGGTCAGGATGCTGCTCTATCTGCCTATCATGAATTTATTCAATCAAGTATCAGATATGGCCTTATCTTATGCGAAAATTCAGTTGCTAGAATCTCAGTTTTGCAAAAAAGTTTTCTATTTTTAAATTAAGACTGCAGGATAGTTGTGGATAAGTATTTATTGAAAATAATATTTTAACTTTTACTAGTATGTACTTCTTGAACTGTGTTTGTTTCAAATAATGGAGATCTTTTTAATAACTTTAATGAGTGGCACCAATATCCCACCAGAAAAAACATTTTCACTCTACCAGCGCTTCTTAAAGGTCAAGTCATTATCCACCCAAGTTTCATCAATATAAACAATATTGCGTCCTTCTTGGCGATATTTCCTTTTGTCATGGATGTACGTATATTTCCAATGCAATATATTAAGTCTCTTTATCAGTACCTTTTTGCTGATAAATACAACTTCACATATTTACAAAAAAATGTTGAATTCTCAATAAAAAAATGTATTAAGAAAATTCTTATGTAAAAAAGCTTTTTACCCAATACTTTGCTTCGGACAAAAATGAAATAATATAATGAACTTTTCTCTCACTATGACTTATTATTGTTGCCACACTAGGCATGTAAGTATTTTAATCTGTAAATAAATGTATTTTAATCTGTAATTGTAGAAACTGTAAGTACAAATGTGAAACTTAGTATTTTTATCTTACTGTTATGTTTGTTGTTGTCTTTTTTCCTCTTAATCCAAAATTATTTTCAATGCAGCTACATAGGTAGTTAACTCATGACTCTAGATATTTGTGATATGATGATAGATTCTAAGATATAACAAAAAAGCAAGGTATTTTATATATGCCGCTATTAATAATTGTAATACTACTTGCTGACATTGTTCCACATCCACTGGTTTTTTTTTTGTATACCTATTTGTTATATTTTGGAATATAAATAAACACTTATCTATTTATCTATCTATCAATCTATCAATCGGATAAGGTTTTTCGTTATGCTGTGAACAGATTGACCGTCCGACAGATTGATAGAACTGAGAAAACATGTTTTTTGGCATCGAGGAGGACCCTAAAATATAAAGATCTGTAAAAACTAAGAAGGGCGATTTCTTAACGATTACAATATTTGGCTTTCACGAGAGAAGTAGAAAACAGCTTTTAAAAGACAGTCCATTATTAGTTGATTACGTTTTTTTGTTTATCTAAGTATTTAAACCTATATTCTTAAAAAATTAAAAAAGATTTTAAAATGTTGTGCATTATCTAGAGAGATATTTTGGGATATTTTTTTTTCTAATTATATGATAATATACTAATACACAATTTCTAAACTCTATTTTTCAATATTCTAGCTAAAGTTTTAGGCATGCCTATGAATACACAGCAAACAGGCTAGAATTATATAGCAATACACTAATACGCAATAATTCCTAAATTCTATTTTTTAATATTTCAGCTAAAGTATTTAGGCACGTCTATGCATAGAGAGGAAACAGGCTAGATTTTTCCTCACCTCTCCCTTGCGTCGCTGTTTCAGAACCGTGTGCCATACTATAGATTCAAGACACGCAATACATATATTGTATGTCGTGTCTGGAATCTAGTTCCATGAGTATGTCTATTTGCTGTCTTCATTAGTTTGACTCCGATTTCAAAAAGTTTAAAGAAAATCAGCAATATACATTGTCAAAAAATAAAATTATTAACGAGGTTTCTTTCAAAGGCTAGGTATTTACAAAAGAAAAAAAAACTTTCACATGTTACACCGATTTTTGCATAATTTTTTCTTGTTTGCAGGACTACTCTTTATAACGGACAAAAATTTTTTTTTCATATAAAAAAATTGACGTGTTTCGCAATTTTTGATACACACATAATTTTTCAATGTCAGAACATTAGACCCAACTATTTAGAAGATCAATCGACTTACCTGTAAGGAAGAGTGATTCTAATTATACGAGCAGTCTCGTCCAAAGATTATAAACACCCTGTAGTTGCAGCGCGACTAACCATCTACGAAATTTAAAGAAAAATAACAATTTTTTTGCCTTGCTGATTAAGCATATCGGACCACATCGGGCCTCGCTGCTGCAAGCCTATTCATTGTAAGAAAGATTGCCAAGGGTAGAGGTCATCTCAACATGCGATGTTAATAAGGGATGGGAAGTTTATAATCTTTCGACGAGACTGCTCGCATAATTAGGATTACTCTTCCTTACAGGTAAGTCGAATGATCTTCTAATTCTACTTCGCAGCCTCGTCTCAGATATAAACACCCTGTAGATGTTTAAAGAATATGGCAATCTAGACTGTGACTCTCTATGTTGAAAATAAAATAAATGTATTTTATTACTAGGAAAATTTCCTTTATATATTCAACAATCTAAATAGATATTGAGAATATTATAATAATAATATAACCAACTAATAATAGTTATATAATAAACAACTTACTAACTAACAATAGTAACATAACAAACAACGTTTAATACGTTATTAGTACGTAATGAAACACTTTCTATAATTGTATAGTGTGATAACCAATTATTTAAATAATACCTGACCTTTTTAACACACTGTTTGCAAATTCGGAAATGTTTGGCAATATTGGTTTATTATAAAATTTAGAAAAAACTTTAGACCGCTGGTTCCATCCTGCTGCTTTTCTTATGAACTCAATATTCGCACCACCTTTTAAAGCCGCGGAAGTGGATTCATGTCTTAACGAATAGGCGCAGAGAAAATACTAGTGTCTATTCCACAGGTCCCAAAATGTTCTTAATCCAATGACTAATCGTCTGGCTGGAGGCGGCATGAATTGGTTTTTTAAGAGTTAAAATTAATCTTTCTTCTTTATCTGGTCGTAACGACATAGTTACTTTTAAATATTCAATAATTATACAAGCAGATTTTGGGTTTTTCCTTAAAAAATGGTAAAATTAATACTGGTTGGAGTTTGTCTCTTCCCGATGTTTTAATCTTTTTTCTTATGAAAACTTGCAAATTGTCTTTAGCTTCTTTAATGTGTTTAATATTGATTTTTGCCAAGGTCGGTATTCTCTGTTCGGATATTAGGGCCAATAATATCCATCTTAAAAGTTGTAAAATTATATTTAGGTTTTGGGGGATTACTATTATACATTAAAATTCTTTTAATAATATACTGATCTTCGTCTTTAAAAGTAAGTATCATTGCTAAGGCTGACTTATGTGTGTTAATATTAGAATAAGGTATTCCCGAATTTGACTGCACTGTCAAGACTGATATGACTTCCTGAAGACTATACGAAAAAGGATCAAGTAGATTCTCACACCAGTAATTCCACCATTTTTTAAAGACGCAGTCGTACTGCCGGTGGGTGCTTTCATTTATTGAACCAAGAATGGCTTTTATACTAACTTCAGGGACGCATCTCTTGAGAAAAGATGTCCTGATAACCTGTCACCATGATAAGCTCTCTGTGCAGAGGATGAGGTTTTCTAAAAGGAGACAACAATAAGTTTTCGTTAGGCCCAGAATAAACGGGTTCACAAGTAAGACGACCGGAATTAGGGATACCAGGGTTGACTCGGCCATCTAGGAACTATCAGAATTCCAGATGCTTTATCGTTAATAATCTTTTTTATGATTTTTTTTATAATACTAAAAGGGGGGAAAGCATAGAAATAACGATCTGATCATATTACAGGAAAGGCTTCAACTGCAATGGAATCTGTGTCCGGTTTCCATGAGATATATAAATTGCATTTTGCATTTAGTTTCGACCCTGTACTAAGATTAGGTTAATAGCAGCAGATATTTGGTTTCTAAAATCATGCAAGTCTTTTTCAGTTTTCCCTAAATTCATTTCAGTCAAGATCCCTAAACAATCACCCGTTACTAGATTTAGAAATTAAAAATCTGTATAGCAAACGAAGTATGCTTGAAATTGAAGCATACGGATTATTTAAAAAACTCACTTATAAGCTTAGTAATTTAGAATTTGAACAGTGGTTAGATTTCCAAAGAAAAATGTTCGTAGTTATCGATGCCAAATTTTTGAAGAAAATGTGTTCACTTAAAAACAAACTGAGAAAGTTGAAACCACAAAAACAAATTTCTTCGGAAGTCGAGAACATTGTAGAAAATCTTTCTTCTCAGTCTTTTGATAATAGAGAAATCGCCCTTTTGAATAAAGGTTTGAATTTTGCAGAGCCTCCAGTAAAAAAGAGTTTACCAACTATTATAGGGAATATCGAAAGTTCCATTCAATACGTGCCAGAGTCAACTAAGGGATTCATTAGAGAGGCTTGCAGAAATCAAATCTCAAAAAACGTTGTTAACAACAAGTCAAAATATGTTTCTCGTAAAAACACTGAAGTTATCCAGGGACTGAAGAAAAAGGAATGTTTTTATTTAAAAGCTGACAAAGGAAATAAGGTTGTTATACTAGACAAAACAGATTATTTTGAAAGAGTAGACAATTTGATTCAAATTGGTCCTTATGATTTAATTGAGAAAAACCCGTTATCAAAAATGATAACAGAAGTAAAAAGTACTTTAAAACAGTGTAAAAACCTTGTGTCCGATAAACTAAAATTCAAACTAACACATAGTAACCCACAGTTATCTAAACTGTATTGCCTTCCCAAAATTCATAAACCTGGGAAGTCCATGAGACCTATTGTTTCAGCTGTTGGATCACCAACGTACAATATTTCAAAACGGTTAGTAGAAAAATTCGGCAAATTAAATATCTCGTATGATAACTTTGAGGTTACTAACTCGTTAGAATTCTTAGATAAAATTAAGAATGTTCACTTAAAAGAAGGTGAAATTTTAATATCTTTTGATGTAAGCTCATTGTTTCCTAGTGTACCCATACCACTAGCTTTAGAGTACCTAAAGGAACTACTTGAAATCAATAATTTGAAGAAAGAAATTATTGATGAATATTTACTTCTCACAAAATTATGTATGAATCAAAAAAAAAAAATTTTTTTTTTTCAGTACAACAATAAATATTATAAACAACTAGAGGGAACTGCGATGGGCAATTGCTTATCTCCGTTCCTTGCAAATTTATTTATGGGCAGATTAGAAACCCAATTCAAAAAAGAACTCAAGTACTTCCCAAGGGTGAGGTATAGATACGTAGACGATATATTTGCTATTTTTGATACTAAAACAGAAAATTTGGACACTTTCTTAGAAACATTAAACAATAAATATCCTTCCATTAATTAAAGGAGAACAATGGGCAATTACCTTTCCTCGACACGTTAGTTATTAGAAATAACGATAAATTAGAATTTGATATTTATAGGAAATTTACTAATACTGATAGATATATAACATCCGACTCATTTCATTGCCGTCAACACACAATGGCAGCATTCCATTTCTTAACTCACAGGTTAGTCAATTTTCTACTAAGTAAAGAACGTTTTAACAATGAAATGAATCGGATTAAAAATATAGCTAAAAGTAATGGATATAATGATAATTTTGTACATAAACTAGTAAATAGACATAAGCATAAGAAAATGTTAAAAGATGCCACTACTCTCCAAATACCTGAGGCTTCCAATAAATTCATAGTAATCCCATATGATCCCAGATATACGAGAGGTCTAGAAAAAGTATTTAAAAACGTAGGTTTTAGAGTAGCCTACAAAACGGAGAATAGTTTGAAAAATCTCCTTGGAAACCCCAAAGACAAAGTCAACTTGAGGGAGAGGAGTGGCATCTATGAAATTAGCTGTAATGACTGCGATCTAAAATATGTTGGGCAAACTAAACGCTCCATAAACATTAATTATCGTTTTAAAGAACACATGGCACATTTAAGATACGGAAGAACAGAAAAGTCAAGCGTTGCCCAACATGCTTTGGAAAACAATCACCGAATAGGAATAAATAATCTTAAGTTGATTAAAAATGTATCTAATAATAGATTATTGGATGCATTTGAGAGTATAGAAATAGTTAAATGTGGTAAGAAAGCACTAAATAAAGACAGAGGGCCTATTCCCTATAGTCCCCTCTATTGTTTACTTGACAACGGTGCAGTCGGGTGCAACCAAGTGTGACCACATTTACCTATAAATGGTCTCGGTTAGGATAAGTTACTTTAGTTTATATCATCTGCTGATGATGCTAACTTGGTTAGCGAAACGCACGTCCAGAACGTAACAAGTTGTGGTGTAGTGTGGTTAGAACTCTTGTATTTTGATTTAGTTTCGAGGCAAATAAATCTATTTCTGGAGATTTAAAGCACGACATATTTTGGCAAAACATTTTGGCGAAAGTTCATATTGGGTCTCAAATTGAAGACTTCTGGATTCAAAATCTGCTATTGTATTATGATTTGTGTTGATATAGGATGCGAAAACGTATAAATTTCGAAGCTCACAATATTCCCAAAGTTCCTAAGCCATCCAGTTTAGCTTTTTATATCTTATACCTCCCATTTTATTTGTATACGCTATTGGTGTAATGTTGTCTACCCAAAGCAATATGTTTACATTCTCTACATGGTTTGTAAAAGACTTAAAGGCATTAAATACTGCCTTTAATTTTAAATAATTATATGGTTTTCTTATTAATATTCCAATATCCTCTCGTACGTATAGAATTGCATACGGCTCCCCACCTGTTCTTCGATGAATCCAAGAAAATTTCTAATTGATATTTTTTTTCATTAGTATTAACCCCTGAATTTTAATGTATCTTAAGCCACCATGAAATATTCTTCCTAAGGAAGGAACCTCAATCTTAATTTTTTTTTTGCCCCTCCTAAGTGCTAAATATTTTGCCCTTTCTGACAGTTTTACGTGTGCCCAACCATATTGTTTTGCTGGACATGCTGCCACTAGAACACCAATATAAGTTGCCAGATCACGAATAGAACAGGACTTTCGATTAAGAAATTGAACAGAGGTTAATAAAATCTTTTTTTTTTTCTCGAAAGGTAACGACATTTTCCTTATAACAGTATTAAAGTTAAAACCTAAAAATTTACATTCCTGTGTGGGAGGTAATATACTTTTCTTTTTATTTATAACGAAACCTAATGATGTAAGTAATTGTACAACTTTGTTAGAATTCTTAATGCCTTCCTCATAAGTTGACGTAATTAATAAAATATCATCAAGATATCCCACACAAATGATACCTAAATTTCTTTTCATGTTATAGAAGAAGTACGTAAGGGCTATTTTTAATAGCTTGGTAAAGACGTAGGGTGCAACAGAGAACCCAAATGGTATGCAATTAAAGGAGAACAGTTGTCCATTGTATTCAAATTTAAGATATCTTTTATATTGATCCTCCATACTTACTGAATAATAAGCATTCTTTAAGTCAATCTTATATAAAATGGTTTTGTCTCAAGATGATACTTAGACATAGCACCAATATCAAGAAGGTCAACAATAGTCTGCTGAATTTCTTGATGTGAAAATTGAGTAACGTGATTTCGAAGCAATTTACTTTGTACAGGTTTTTTACGTATAGGAAGTCTAGATGTGTCTAGATCAGGGGATTTTTTCTAATATTTTACCAATTTTATAGTTAAAGTTTATAGTTAAAAGTTACTTAAACAACCAATATTATTTACCTCGACAACTTCCTGTAATCCAATCTCTTCCAGTTCCTCTTTAGCTTCTGGTCCCTTCTGCTCCCCTGAATGACTGAATCTGAACCGCTTGGCTAAAAAATCCGAGGTCGGACAGCTTACGGAAGACGGCTTCTTCGATGGCCCTGTATAATTTAATTCATTCATCACTAAAGACGGCAATAAACTGTTGTTTATTTTTTGTTTGAGACGAGACTGCGATGTATAATGTGTTCAATGTGACTGTTGCGTTCTCAAGTTACATGGTTTTTTATTTCTATACCCCTAAAAAATATCGAAAATCTACGCCCGTGACACCCAAAATTTAATCCCTGCGACACTAACCAAGACTACCTTTGGTTCAATTTTAAGCGGACAGGTTTGACCGTTCTCAAATTGACGCTGGTTGGCGCAAATGTTGTTTACATATACACAGACGCATACAATCGTACAGATATCAAGAAATTTTGATCTAAAAATACTCTGAAACGTCGATTAAATCAAACTTATATTTCTTAGAAAAAATTTTTGCGACTTCAATACTTAATCTATATAGCGTACATAGTGAATTAGTACTACAATATGTTTCCGCTGTTATATGGGGCAATAAAAGTAACTCTTTTTGATTCGCTTAAGAGTGGAATTTTAAAAAAATCTGAAATTTATTTGGATAATTATTTTCAACGGGCATTCACGAAAGAATCGTAGAAAAATATTTTTAAGGTAGAGGGATATTCTAAAGAATGTGTAGACATATTTCACCCCTATGAGGCTTACATTTTGAAAAACCCTTGCTCAGTAGATGCATGTTATACAAGAAAACTCTGTTCACAATTCCATGTTTCTCGTCACGATTATTTAAAAAATATAACTTTGTCATATCCCGACTATTAGACCGACTTTCTAAAATAAAAATTATTAACACCTTTTATATATATATATATATATATATATATATATATATATATATATATATATATATATATATATATTATCTTAAAATTTCTTTCGTCACTCCATATACTTTACGAGATAATCGAACGTTTTCATACATACCACCTTGATATACACCAGCATAGATTTAATTAAAAATTGTAATTAGAATATTTATCAATTACTACTATTAATGATCTATTCTAATCTGATGTATTCGTTAAAAAGGAATCTTATAGTTCCAAATTTCTAGTCCCGATTATTTAAAAAATATAACATTGTCACATCCCGACTATTTTTGACCGACTTTGTAAAATTAAAACTATTTACACCCTTATATATCTTAAAATCTCTGGATCAAATTTCTTTCCTTACTTTTACGAGATAATCGAACATTTTCATACATACATATCACCCTATATATACAAAGGCATAGATTAAATTACAAAGTGTAATTAGAATATTGTAATTTACTACATTCATTAAAAGGAAATCTGAAAAACCTAAAACTTAGAGAATCCTAAAATTTTCTCGAATTGTGATCAGTGTCTTTGATTTATTGTCCATTGTTGTTTCCTAAAGCCCAAATGTAAAAAAGGTACTATTTAAAAGCGGCAAAACCTCAGCCAAAACTCAAACGATTCACCAGCGACTCTGAAGTATGAAACTAATATTATATTCATATACGCTTTAAATCGCGAGAGAAATGTTTGCAACGCCGCGCCGCTATAAATTCTTTACTTAAATACGTAGCCCCTTTACCGCTTCTACCCTCGTTCGGTGAAAGACGGTGATCTGGGTGATCGATATTAAGGATATTAAACATTTGACGCTGAGCATGTGAACAAGTGGAACCTGTGTTATAAAAGGGTTTTTGCACGTCTTTCCTCTTTAAAGCCAATGCTTGTATGAAGGAAGTGTTATAATCGTAAAAAAAAAAAATTCTTCTCCATGTTTTCCCAGGTCTTCACGTTTTAGGGTCCTTAAATGCCCAAAATACATGTTTTATATTTTTGTCGGTTTATCTGACTGACTGAACAAATTAGCTTAAAATGTTAGTCAGAAATCAAATGTGATATAGGAATGAACCAAGACCACAGAGGACAGATATATCGGCGATTTATTTCCGTCAGTTTAGCGGGAGCGAGCCTTGCTGCAGTTGCAGGTTTCATGCGTTATTTATATAGGAGGATAATATGGTTTAGCCTTTTGATGCTGTTATTTTGATATTTAATGCAATAAATTTCAACAAATTTTATATTAAACTTATAAAGCAACATTACGATATATAAATGTCGGTCAATAAGCAATGATCAATTGCTCACAAATGTTTTAGAAATTCGTATTTGGACATAGAAATAAATGATTAGGAAATAATTTAAATATTATGTAAAGACAAAAATATATTATTATGACTGCCTTCTTAATTCATGAAATTTTGTTATATTAGGTACTTTTATGACAGGATGACCCGAATCGTTACATATATATATATATATATATATATATATATATATATATATATATATATATATATATATATACAAGCTAATATTTTTCTGCTGCACCGGTATACCCACGGTTTCTTCACAACAATTAATTTTGGAAACCTATGAAAAGTTACATCTGGCATGTGATTTTTGTAACTATTTTTGCAATTATATACAGCATACATATTACAAGACATTGTTTTTTGTTATGTAGACTTTAGCAGAAGTAAATATATAAGTTATAAAAGAAGTTTTAATTCTTGTATTGTTGTATAGTGAAACACTTTTTCAAACTTGTGTGACCTATTACCACTTGTAAAATCTAAAGAATATTTAGAAAATAATGCTTAAAAGCAAATTTCTATTAGAGAGCAATGTAACTAATGCTAAACCTTTAGACTAACAAGGCCGGAGTACGTCATTCAACGGTCATTGACCTTTGCGGTCGGCGAGAAACGCCGAACGTTACGCTTACGAGAAGTAACTATTCTGTGTGGTTTATGATTCTTGGGAATGAACTGATAACATTTTGGTAAAAATCCAATATGACGGAACTAGTGAAATTACTATAAATCAAATTATCCAGTTTATCTCAAATTTTGCAGAAAAACCAAGGAATTAACCTGAAATATTTTGGTATGAATCCAAAACAGCAAAACAAAATGGCGGCTAAGTATATTATTTAAAAAAAATCAGTCTAAAATGCTACTTTGTAGATAAATTTTAAGTTTTGGACATTAATTAAGGGCGAAATAGAGATTAACTGATAAAATTGTGGAACGAATTCAAGACGGAGTAACAAAATGGCGGCCAAATAAAATGTCTAAAAAAATCAATGTGAAAAATCTTCTTATTCAATCGACTTATTATCTTGCAGCAAACTTGAATGTGATACAGGGATTAACTGGTACGAATTCAAAATTACGGTATAACATAGCGGTCAGTGTAAAAAAATCGGTAAATTTATTTTACCCGGAATTTACCTCGTTATCGTAGTCCTTCCTTTTATTAGAAAGAGTGAAGTGTGACCCAATTTTGTTCAGCACATAGTACATTTAATAACACATATATACTTTTTTTTTAAACATTTATATTAGGCTATTTTGTTTTATCATATTGAAATCATATCAAAATTTTATCGATTTCTACCTATGCCACACTTGATTTTTGGGCATAGTTTAAAACAAATTCAATAAATATTTTTTACATTAACAAACACCGCAATTTTTTTACGTCATGATGAATTTGAAATTAATGTAATGAGAAGTTTTTTCAGTCCGATTTTTTAAATATTTTATTAGGTCGCCATTTTGTTTAGCTATTTTATAATCATACCAATATGTTATCAGTTTATACAAAGGTTTATTCTTACGTAATACTTGTTTTTTGTGCAAATTGAATAATAAGTTTTTTTAATAATAATTTTTTTAACGTTTCTCTAGGCTGCTATGAAGTTTCGATTTTACCAAAATAACAGAATTTTTTCTCCACGATTAGGTATATTTTATTTGGCCGCCATTTATCTTGAATTAATACCACAGTTTTACTGTTTTACCACAATAAGTTAAGGCACACAATTTGAAATCAATTCATTAAGTAATTTATTCAGGCTGAATTTTTAAATATTTTAAGCCGCCATTTTGGATGCGTACCAAAATTTTAGCAGTTAATACTATTCAATACTTACTTGATTTTTGCACACAATTTGAAATAAATTTGGTAAGTAGTTTTTTAGTAATCATTTTTTAAACATTTCATTAGGCCGCCATTTTGTTTTGACATTTTAGATTTTCAGAATGTTAATAGATCATTCCCTCGGACATTCTCATATGATTCTTAATTTTTAATCGTAATTTGAAGTAATCGGTCAAGTTTTTTAGATATCCTACGCACGACGGATCGACGCACAGACCTACAGAATTGAGAAAACAATGTACGGACGCTAAAACCTGAAAATATGTAAAAGCTGAGAGGGCGATTTTTTCACGATTATATATATTTATTTGGCCGCCATTTCGTTCCGTCATCTTGAATTAGTACCGCAATTTTACTAGGTCTTCTCTATATCACATTTAGTTAAGGCACATAATTTGAAATCAGTCCATTAAATAATATTTTCAAGCGGAATTTTTAAATATTTTATCAAGCCGCCATTTTGTTCCACCATCTTGAATTTGTTACAAAATTTACCTGTTGTTTCCTACCTAATAATTGATTTTTGTGCAAAATTTTAGATAATTTGATTTATAGTAATTTCATTAGGCCGCCATTTTGTTCCGTCATATCGGATTTTTACCAAAATAATACCAAGTCATCCATATATTACCGTTAATTTTTGATCAAATTTTGAAGTCAATCAGGTAAGTAGCTACGTCACGAACTGACAGTCAGAATGACAGTGTAAAGCTTCTGCTATGAAACATCCTGCTTGCAAATATCAAGGTATTAGAATAACCTACGCATTAGGTGGCGTATTTCAAATTTTTTTTTTGAAAGGTGGAAATGATTTTCTATTATGAGATTAGTACAAAAAGTATAATTGATGTAGCCACCCACATTGGATATAAAATGAAAAAAAATACAACCCACTTCAAAAATTCAATGAAAAAAAAACTTCATTTAAGAAAATTAAAAACGACTTAAAAAAAACACTGATAAGTAAAATATAAGATTTTAAGCGAAATTAAAAAATCGAATTACTGAAGCCGGCGTTAAACTACTGAGTATTAAATATATTTAAGTCGGTTTAAATGTTTTTCAAATAATTTATATTTTAATTATTTTTATCTCTTGTTATTTTAAGAGTTTTTATTTTTTATTTATTTTTATTACCGAAATTGACAATCAATTTCTGAACAAATGTTGGTTTCCAAGCCTATCCCAGATGCATGCATCAAATGAGTAGGCTGGTTTCTATTAGCTCGATAAGAATTATCTTATTATGTGGCAAGTACTAACCAGAACTGCCTTCTGGATGTCAATGAAGGTCTAGCATGCAGTCCTACAATATGCAGGTTCTCTTCTAGAGTTTTTGGAACTAGTCCAGTTGATGATACGATCACCGGTATTAGATGAACTTTATTCAGTCGTCACATTTGCTGTACGTCGCATCATGCTGATTATTCGTCACCCCGTCTGTCAGTGATAATTGCCCGGTCGTAATACAGTTTGAAGGTATTATTTTCAAGCAGTGAACTTGGCTGGTATATATAACAGGGCACAAGGGTGTTCAGGAGCCCGTATTTATTCGCAAGCTTTTGGTGTATATTGTTATACACCTGCTATATTTCTGGAGGTAGTCCGTGTTTGCTAGGTAAGCGCAGCCAGATGTTATATGCTGTATAGTCTCAGATCTTTCGCGACATTTTCGACACTTATCGGATTCAACTTTGTCTTGGTCTTTGATGATGAATTTCGTGTAATTCCGTGTGTTAATAACTTGGTCCTGTAATGCCATCATAAACCCTTCTGTCTCTGGGAATACATGTCCATCCTTCAGTCACCTGTTGGATGCTGCCTTATCTATGTGTGGCTGATTCAACTCATTGTGGTGTCGGTCGTGTAGCCCAATATTCTTGTTTATCGTGGTCTGAGTGACTTTAGGATGATGTCACTTGCGAGATTAAGTGGAGAGTATGAGCTGTCACTTAGGGTCACTATGCGGCTGAGGCTTAATGTTTGTGCCTCGTTGGTGAAGAAATCTCTCAACTTTTGAAGGTGTCGGGAGTGCAAATTGGTTAAGTCAACAAGGGACCTTCCACCTTTTCTCCTGGATAAGGTCATTTGGAGAGTTGACTTTGTCATCATTACGCGTGTAGTTTGTTGTAGTCCTTTCAGCTCCCTGTTAGTCCTTTTCAATATTGCGAAACGGTAGGTAAGCACGGGCCCAGCATAGGTGTTAATTGCGGTAGTGAGATTTTCGGCATTCAATTCTTCAGAAGAGCTCGCACTCTTTGAACGTACTGACCCTTCACCTTGGTCATTCCTTGCTTATCTTGGAGCAGTCTAGTTTGTTGGAACCCTAGGTATTTGTAGGTCTCTCCTTGGTTCATCGCTAGAACTATTTCTCCATTGGGTAAGGCTACTTCATTAATGACTGCCTTTTACGATGTTTGCTTATTGCCATTCCAAATTCCATATTGATGTCTTTCGATAAGTGTATATCACGTCAACAATTTTAGGTTGGTTATGGTTTTCACCATAGAGCTTAATATCATCTACATTCAGAAGGTGGGATATGGTTCGGGAGTAGTCTCTATCGGCTTTATTGTTGAAGCCATGTCCTGTATTGTTGAGCAAAGTGGAGAGCAAGTTCCTTACTAGGCAAAACCAAAGTGGACTAAACGAGTTTCCTTGGTAAATACCCCTCTTGATGTGTATCTCATTGCTAGTTAGAGATCGATCGCCATTATAGATCCTCAAGTTCATTCTCCGCTGGTGCTTAATAGTTGCCAGGAAATTGATGATCATAGGGTTGTATATTCCTAGCACGTTTATGAGCCAGGAATGTGGTAAACTCTCAAACGCCTTTTTATAGTCTATAAAAGCAGTACGTATGTTGCGTTGTTTTTCTGTGCCTGCTTAAGTATGACTTAAGCAGAAGTCGATGATAAGTTGTTCTTTGCAACCTTGATGGTCTGGAGTGCATCCCTTCTGTTTCTCGGCTATTAGATTATGACTGTCAATATGATAATAGATACGATTTGCAATGTTAGGATTTTGCACATGGTGAGCAAATAGGTATTGAGCTGTACTGGGACGGGTCTTCTGTCCTATTGCTTTTGGGTAGCATAGTTGTAGTGCCTAGCATTAGAAATATGGGGGTTGTCTCCGAATGATGCATTTTTTTAGTAAACTGAAAGCCAAAGATTCACGGAGAACCTCAAACTTATTATACCAGAAATCGTGAATATGGTTAACTCCTGGCGACTTCCAGTTTGCTTGTTCCTTTAATAAAGTTGCTAACTTCCTCCTTGGTGATAGACTTAAATTCCATTTGTCGTGTTTGAATCTGATCACTTTAAGATTGTATCCATGTAGCATTTCGTTAATGATCTTATGGTTTTTCCCAGATGTTCGACCAATACTCGGTCAAATGCTCTTTGCTCGGCATTATCTTCTCAGTATTGATTTGATCTTTGGTGTTATTGATAATCCGTCTTATATAGCCAGTTCTGTCATTTTCTCTTCAGCATTTGTTGTATCTCTGCAAACGTTTTGCTTTAGATGCTAGTTTTTGCTTTAATATCTTGATACTCATCTAGTTTTTGTTGATGGTTGAGATCGGTGGGTTTTGTATCTATCTTTTTAAATAACTTTTTAATGCGCGTCTTAAATCTGCTCAAGAGGTGTTCATTCTTCCAAAATTCTGTGAGTCTTCCTAGTTCCAGTCTCAAATCGTCAATTGCCTTCTCAAGTCTTTTCTGCCATATGGGTTTTTGTTGGTGTGTAGCTTTGTCTGTTTTCTTCTGAGAATGTACTAAGGACCGCAACAGCAGAGCAGTAGATTAGTGTGTGGAACTTATCAAGGATGTCATACTCCAAACTAAACTCTGCTAGTATGGTATGAAAAATCTTGAGGATGCTCTGGGTCTCCCGACTAGTTCTAAGTTTCGGGTCTTTGAGTTAGATCTAGGCAGTTAAACTCAGCAACAGTTTTTCGGAGTTCGTTGTTCTGGGTATTATTGGCTCTATCAACGATGTCTTGTCTTGTAGATTCGTCTTCGCCTATGTTTTCTTCTTCTCATACTTCCTTCTCTATTGTAGGCGGAACTATGGGCTCAACGCGTTTGTTCTCAAATTCAAGCTGCACCTCTCCTTTAAGTTGTTCCAGGATTGGTTCAGCCAAAAGTTTATTCCGGACAATTACTCGACGTTGGTCAGCAATGCGTTGCTCGGTGATGTTCTGAAGATCCGGGTATTCCATTCCGTCGGCGGTGGGTACCACAAAGGATGGTGGGGTCGTTGCAGTAGCCATACTCGACATCACGCTGCTTCCGTTGCTAGTCAGGGGATGTCAAAGTCTGTCCTAGGTTCAGGAATATTAGAATACAGACATATATTATGGAGCACAAAACAAGCATTTATATTTTTGAAGCCCGGTTTGGGTTGTAATGTAGCATTCTGTGTTTTAGCAAGCATTAGAATTGGATTTTTAGCACCCCACGTACAAAAAGTATTGGAATATAACCAAAAGTGCGATCTTGAAAAACAAAACAGTACATAAAGTTAAACACAGTACCAATAAACAATTATTTAACATTTTGGAGACCGTTAATTAATATATCTATGTAAGACTTTATTTAAAAAAAATACCATAAGCATTTGCTGTCATCTTAAACATATGATCTATTATCTCACCTGAATTTCCTAGAAGGTCGAATGAATCATTTGAATGACGGCGATATACTTGCTCCATCTCTATAAGCTGCTGAGTCAGCTTTTTGCTAGGTCTAAACAGTTTTATAAATTTTGTATTATCCAAATCCATTTCATCAAAAGCCTAATACATCTTCCGATGAGGACGTTCATTTTGTTCCCCTGTTTCTAAAATAAATATGAGAGGTAAGTGAGTAGGTATCTTGGAGAAAGACTAAATATGTTAGAATACATAGGTAAATACATATATAAATTCTTACCTTGAAGATTATCGAAAACAATACCATAAATAACAGCTTTTCCTTCCATTTCCTTCCAGATTTATTTTTAATCTATTTTAGAAAAAAAGAAATCTAGCAGAACAGAAACCACACTAGAGACTGAAGTGTTAGCAACTGCGAGCTTCCTTTTATACCCCCACCCGGGGCCGAAGGTTATATCTGAGCGGCTGTTGGTGATTATTTATGTTCTCTGGATGTTGCTGTTGTTGTTACGCTAATTCCGCTTGATTTTTTGTGATTTTAAATTTATCGATTATTGTCTTCCATAGTGTTGGCAGTTTTGATGATCCATCCCTGTTATTTAAATCGCCTTGTTGTTCTATTTCTATGGCTTCTTGGATTATTCTGGTTTTATAATGCTCTATATTGGCAATCTTTCTACACCTATCGAAATTTATTTTTTTCCTTTTTCCTGATGATGTACGAATAGAACCGAGATTTTCTTTTGTTCTGATACTAAGTTTATGCTCTCCTACTCTTGCTGATATTCGCCTATTAATTGTTTGGGCTTCGGGTAATGTTTGTAGGTTGTGTTTTCTAATAATTCTTCCGCTTCTGTCTGTTGTGCCCTTTACATATTACTTGTTGCCTTCCCGGTTCATACTTTTTGGTGTTCGTTGTTTGGGAACCCTGCGCATTATAACGAACAATGAACACCAAAAATTAAGAAAGGAGAAGGCAACAAGTAATCTTACCAATGTAGGAATCGGAAGAATTCTTAGAAAACACAACATACAAAAATTACAAAAATCCCAATCAACCATAGCTAAACTGCTTGGAAAACCAAAAGACAAAATCAAATTGGAAAACCTCGGAGTATACAGTATTCCATGCCAAGACTATGGAAAACTGTACGTGGGGCAAACTTATAAGACCAGAATAATCCGAGAAGCTATAGAAATAGTGAAACAAGGTGATTTAAATAAAACGGACGAATCATTAAAACTACCAACAGTATGAAAGACGACAATCGACAAATCACAAAAAAAAAGCCGAATTAGCGCAATATCCGGAAAACATAAATAATGACCAACATTCGCTCAGATATAACCTTCGGCCCCGGGTGGGGGTATAAGAGGAAGCTCGCAGTCGCTTACACTTCGGTCTCTAGTTGGACGCGAGAAGGAAAGTTTCATAAATGCCAAATGTGATTTTGGCGAAACGTCAGCAAAACTGTTCTTTTCAGAATGACAGCATATATATATATATATATATATATATATATATATATATATATATATATATATATATATATATATATATATATATATATATATATATATATATATATATATATATATATATATATATATATATATATATATATATATATATATATATATATATATATATATATATATATATATATATATATATATATATATATATATATATATATATATATATATATATATATATATATATATATATATATATATATATATATATATATATATATATATATATATATATATATATATATATATATATATATATATATATATCCGTATATGAGTCTGGGTGTAAGCTGTTTAGTTTGTCTGCAGATAACATGCAACAATGCAATAGAATCATTTGGTAAAAGGAAAAGAGAAATACGTCTACACATTCTGGAAACAAAAATAAATACAATGGTACGTGCAAATAATATTGAAAACAATGACAGTGAAGGCAAATCGTCTATACTCTACCAAATGCCTCTGGAATCTATTATGGTGGTACGAGATTTTAGATCAAAGCCTGACAGACTTATTTTGGGAAACACAGATGCTTCAATAGTGGCCGCGGGATATGGTAAGTTATTTTCTTTAACTATATCGAATATAACTACACTCTCAGTAGTTCTACATTACTATATATTAAAAATGTTTATAAATATATTTCCCTACGAAACACGGGCGTTCAAAATATTTTTCTACACAAGCGTTGAGTTGAAAAATTGTTGAAAAGGCAAATCTACTTTGAACTTATTTAATTTACAATTTATCAAAGCAATAATTCGGTTTTTTAACACTAGTTTTGAAAAGTATATAAAAATAAAAGTTTAACTGAAGTTTTTTTGTGGTCGTACGTAAAATAGTGTACATTACTCATGTAACAGCGATTGTTTTCAAACACTTCTATTTTATTTAAATATCTCCTATTATTCGAAAGAGTTATTCTTCCTGTATCTCGGGATTTCAAAGCTTATCGAGATTTATCAACTGTCAATTATGCAGGGTTTTAAACAGAGACATGAATAAAATTTAAAATTTACCTATGAACTAAAACTTAACTAATATAAAGACTTTTTGGTACGCCTTTTTTATCACCGACAAATCCGAGAAATGTAGACAGCTGTGTAGGTGTCCATGCTTTTACGAGGTTGATGCAAACCGCTAGCGATTTAAAAGAGTAAACGTTCACTTACCGGGGTGATTTAAAAACGAGGTTAAAAATATTTATCCTTAATTTGTATTATAACCTATTTTGCTGTTACTACTGTTTGTAAAAATTAAGTAAAAAAGGAAATTCATTGTTAAAAATTTCAATCCAAGATGAAAAATCAAGTCTGGCATAGGTAGAAACTAGTAAAATATTAATAGGAATCCAATATGATGAAAAAAATGGCACGCAATAACAATGTTTAAATGATAGTAATGACTATTATACTGAGCTAAATTGGGCTACTCTTCTCTATTCCTGATAAAAGAAAAGATTAATAACGAGGGAAGTTCCGGTTAAAGAAAATTTACCGATTTTTTAATAGATAGCCAGTAATGTAAACACTACAGCATTGCCGTCCGTACTTGAAAGATTTATATAGTCGCATGCAAACACTTTTGAAGAAGTATTTTTGTCATTGTACAGGGTGTTCCAGCGAGGACTGAACAGGGACCTATTTTCGACCTTCCTTGTATTTTGGAAAAATCAATCGATGTATTTTTTCTTGTAGAATCCAAAAATGTCATCGAAAAAATATTTGAACCAGAAACAAAAGAGTTACGCTATGCATCAGATGTTTTTTAAATGGAATGTATCGTTTTTTATACGATTTTTGGAAAGAGTGATTTTTTTTATGTCCGTTCTGATTAAAAGATTTGATTTTGCGATAGCTGTTTATATTACATTTTAGTGTTTTACAAACTAAAATTTTAGCTTCACCTGTTTAAAATATACGATAGGTTGGTATAGGTGATCAAGGTAAAATGACGTTTGAATGCTTTGTCAATAAAAATTGACATTATTTTAATTATTGTCGAAGTCTTCACCTAAAAAATATATATTTGACTCTGATCGAAATGAAATAGTCTTTGGACGAGAGACTACAGATTATTATGCTATTTTACAAGTGCCAAGAAAATGCAAGAGAAGCAAGAAGAAGATTTATTGCAAATTTTCATAGAAATATATCCATCAATACAATTCTAAGGATAAAAAACCTATTTGAGGAAAATAAAACTTTACATGATAGAAAAAGAAATTCAATAAAAAATAATTATTAAATAATAAAATAAAACTACTAATAACATAAGTTTTCAATGTGACCGCCGTTTTTCTCGAAACAACATCGATAACCCCTTTGTAGCCTTTCTAAACTTGCTGTTACAATATGATTTTCCTGGTTAAGGCGGTTTATTTCATCGACAATTTTTCCCATGATCTCTTGAATATTTTCGTTTCGTTGTCTGTATACGACGTTCTTCAAATGGCCCCAAAGAAATATATCCAAAACTGAGAGGTCGGGGCTATTGGGCGGCCAAGCATATGTTCCATTTCGCCCTATCCATTCGTTATGGCGCCGATTTAAAAATTGAACCACATCATGCACGGCATGAGGAGGCGCCCCATCATGTTGCCAAATTAAATTCTGACATTCTGCCAATGGTAAGTCTTCCAAAAAATTTTCAATTTCGTTTTCTAAAAACTCATAATATCTGTGCCCATTTAAAGTCCCGTTAAAAAATATTGGTCCCAAAATTTTATTGTTTTTTATCCCACACCAAACATGAATAGAATTCCTCCCTTGAAATTTAATAGTCTGGAACTTTTTTGGATTTTCAACGCCCCAGTGGTGACTATTATGTCTGTTGAATACTCCCGATGTTGTGAAAGTAGCTTCGTCGGTCCACACAATATTTTTGAATAAATCAAACAAATTGGAAGCGAAGTTCTTTTTGTGCCGTTGTTAGGTGCTGAAGAGGAAGGATACGAAAAGGCCTAAATTTATGAATTTTCAGAGTCCCGTGGACAGTCCCTCGGGTAACTCTTCTGCGCCTTACCGCCACCGTACTGAACTTCCCGAACTGCATCCGAAATAGATTTGGTTGGATTAACTTGAAAATAATTTATAATGGCCGGGTCTCGATTTCTTCTTCTTTGTATATTTCTTTTTCTATCATGTAAAGTTTTATTTTCCTCAAATAGGTTTTTTATCCTTAGAATTGTATTGATGGATATATTTCTATGAAAATTTGCAATAAATCTTCTTCTTGCTTCTCTTGCATTTTCTTGGCACTTGTAAAATAGCATAACAATCTGTAGTCTCTCATCCAAAGAGTATTTCATTTCGATCAGAGTCAAATATATATTTTTTAGGTGAAGACTTCGACAATAATTAAAATAATGTCAATTTTTATTGACAAAGCATTCAAACGTCATTTTACCTTGATCACCTATACCAACCTATCGTATATTTTAAACAAGTGAAGCTAAAATTTTAGTTTGTAAAACATTAAAATGTAATATAAACAGCTATCGCAAAATCAAATCTTTTAATCAGAACGGACATAAAAAAAATCACTCTTTCCAAAAATCGTATAAAAAACGATACATTCCATTTAAAAAACACCTGATGCATAGCGTAACTCTTTTGTTTCTGGTTCAAATATTTTTTCGATGACATTTTTGGATTCTATAAGAAAAAATACATCGATTGGCTATTTTGAATTTTTCCAAAATACAAGGAAGGCCGAAAATAGGTCCCTGTTCAGTCCTCGCTGGAACACCCTGTACATAGATATTTTTTTATTCTTCGATTATATCAGGAGTTACATTAACCAAAACTTTATTAATATCTTGGATACATTTTGCACCTTCAACATCATTAAGATATTTTTGAGTAAATAATTTCTTGAATGCCTTACAAAATTGTATTTTCCCCCACAATTTCTTATCAGGACAAAAAAAAATTCGAGGCAATTTCTGATTGCTGGTATAGTTCAATACTTTATTATACGACGGACAACCAGTTTATGCATCTCGCCCGGCAGCGCCTTCGAGGGCCCGAAAAAGCATAGCATCCGATTTTCGAGTGAGATAGGCATATCAAGGGGAGGAGCTTTGAGTGCTCTTTCTTGTTTTGTTAATGTACGGTGATTTCACTTAGCCGCCGTTTTGCTCCGCTATCTTGGATTTGCACCAAATTTTACCAGATGATTCCTACCTAATACTTGATTTTTGTACAACATTTGAGATAAATTGGATATGTGGTTTTTTAGTAATGATGTTTTTAACATTTCACTAAGCCGCCTTTTTGTCTTGCCATGTTGGATTTTTACCAAAATGTTACCAGGTTATTCCCATATGTCCCTTAATTTTTGACCAAAATTTGAAGTTAATCGGGTAAGTAGTTCTCAAGCTATGCCGTAAACTAATAAACCGAGACACCGACCGACGGAATTGATAAAACAAATTTTTTGGCATCTAAGGACGCTAAAACCTGAAAATATGTAAAACCTAAGAGGTTGATTTTTTTCACGATTACAAATATTATATTTAGCCGCCATTTTGTTCGGCCATCTTGAATTAGTTCCACAGTTTTACTAGTTTAATTGTATACCAGAGTTATTTATGACACAGAATTTGATCTAAGCCCATTTAGTAGTTTTTCAGGCTGAATTTTTAAATATTTTACTACTTTGTCGCCATTTTGTTCCACCAACTTGGATTCGTACCAAAATTTAACCAGTTTATTCCTACATAATATTTCACTTTTGTGCAAAATTTGAGATAAACTGGATATGTAGCTGTTTTAGTAATATTTTTTTCAAAATTTCCGAGGGAAATAAAAAATCGGTAAATTTCCTTTACCCAGAACTTCCTTCGTTATGAATCTTTCTTTTTATTAGTAATAGTGAGTGTGACCCAATTTAGTTCAGTAAATAATTATTTAGTAACACATATATACTGTCTTTCCCAACATTTTTATTGAGTGCCATTTCGTTCCATCATACTGAATTCCTCCTAATAGATAGAAACTGGTTTCTCTCTATGTCGCACTTGGTTTTATTATATAAATTCAATAAGTAGTTTTTACATTGACACACACCGCTATTTTGTTATGTCATGTTAAATTTGTACCAGTTAATCCTTACATCACATTTAATTTTTCTGCAAAATTGAAAGTCTATTGAATAAGATTTTTTTTCTAATTTTATCTGGCTACTGATTTTTAAAAAATTTCATTTGGTAGCCATCTTGGATTCGTACTACAACTTTACCAATTTATCCGTATTTCGCACTTAATGTTTGCACAAAATTTGAAATTAATCTAATAAGTAGTTTTTTCAGGGTGATTTTTTAAATATTTTATTAGGCCGCCATTTCTATATAACACTTTTTCAGATATAATAAAAAGCAATCGAAATTCAGTGCTCATAATTAAAAACATTAAAATGAAAAATATGTAAACAAAGTTGCTGATTCATTAAATGAAACCAATGTAAACCTACTCATTCATTAACTAAGGTTCCTTTAGTAGACTCCAGTTGTCAGAAGCTCTCGAGGACCACGGTCGACCAACTATATATATATATATATATATATATATATATATATATATATATATATATATAAATATATATAGCAGAAAATGGATTCTTTGGGATGACCGCTAAAGCAATGGAATTTGGCTAACCATAGACACGTGTTTCTGACTTAAGGTCTTCATCAGTACAGTCAACTAGTTGAAAGACGAGTACAACTAATGCCAAAACGAATACACAAAACAATACCAGAGTCACCAACAGGAGCAAAACCGACATTTGTGATTACCAAGAGAACATCCGAAATCTTCGCCGGACCTGATACTCTATTTACCACGGAGCAGCATATAGCCACCTGTGGCGAAACTCATAACCCAAGAGTAGTAAATCAAAAGTAGAAAATATATAACGCGGTTGGAACTAGTATATAGCAGAAAATGGATTCTTTGGGATGACCGCTAAAGCAATGGAATTTGGCTAACCATAGACACGTGTTTCTGATTTAAGGTCTTCATCAGTACAGTCAACTAGTTGAAAGACGAGTACAACTAGTGCCAAAATGAATACACAAAACAATACCAGAGTCACCAACAGGAGCAAAACCGACATTTGTGATTACCAAGAGAACATCCGAAATCTTCGCCGTACCTGATAATCTATTTACCACGGAGCATCATATAGCCACCTGTAGCGAAACTCATAACCCAAGAGTAGTAAATCAAAAGTAGAAAATATATAACGCGGTTGGAACTAGTATATAGCAGAAAATGGATTCTTTGGGATGACCGCTAAAACAATGGAATTTGGCTAACCATAGACACGTGTTTCTGACTTAAGGTCTTCATCAGTACAGTCAACTAGTTGAAAGACGAGTACAACAGTGCCAAAATTTTTTCGCCACAGGTGGCTATATGCTGCCCCGTGGTAAATAGAGTATCAGGTCCGGCGAAGATTTCGGATGTTCTCTTGGTAATCACAAATGTCGGTTTTGCTCCTGTTGGTGACTCTGGTATTGTTTTGTGTATTCATTTTGGCACTAGTTGTACTCGTCTTTCAAATAGTTGACTGTACTGATGAAGACCTTAAGTCAGAAACACGTGTCTATGGTTAGCCAAATTCCATTGCTTTAGCGGTCATCCCAAAGAATCCATTTTCTGCTATATACTAGTTCCAACCGCGTTATATATTTTCTACTTTTGGTATAAATATATATATATATATATATATATATATATATAAATACGGCCCTAGGGAAATAAAACCGCCCTTAAAAACAATTTTTATCCTTTGCAGTTTTTGAAGAAACAGCGCTATCGATTTTAAAGAAACAGTGGTAGCTGAACTACAGTATACAGCTAACTACGAACAGTTTTTTTATCATTCCTCCGTACATCCACGTACGTACGCTTCAGACAAAATATACATTTCGGCGGTTTGCCAAACCTTTTCCCACCGGTGGGGCTGCGAGCAGATGTTGTGGTGTCTCATTCGACGCTTGACTAAATACGAGTGTAAGTGTCTCCACGTCCAACTGAAAACAAAGCTGGCAAATAATTGTTGGAAATAAATTTAAATACTACATTATTGTGATAGTGAAAATTTTCCAACCTTAGATAAACAAAGAAATTCTTTGACAATGACCTTATTACAAACTCTAGAAGTTCAAAATAGCATCATTATTAACCGCAAACACAAAAATGTATTTTTTTTTTATTTTTCAATTATAAAGACGTATTTTCGATACGCAAACTACTTTTTCTTTCTCTACAAAGTTGGCAATTCTAAGTCATGGCCACCTCGAAATGAAACCGGTCACGTCTCAGAATTGAAAAAGAAAAATGGCGCGCATGAAAATATTCAACAATAAATATTCTTGAAAAGATAATGAAATTTTTTTAAATATACTGCACAAAATAGTAAAATATACTCGTTTCATTGGACTTTTAATCTCACTTGCCCATTAGAAAATATGCGTGCGGCTCGTTGTCTAACCTAGGTCTCGTGCTATAACATCATGTCTTATGAAACTAACAATGTAAATAAATAATACTTTTTTTTAGAATCCGGAAAAAACGAATTTTGTATGGACTATTCTTTGGTTATTGGGCTAATTATAACTTGGATAGTGGTTCAACTTATATTTGTCACAGTGTGCATTGCTTTAATAAAACGTTACAAGAAGTATTACGAACAAAAATGCAGTCAAACATTTATGGAAAATCTTCACAAACATTTTGGTCTCGGCTTTAGCAAAATTGAAGAACGTGGAGGACGGTGTTCAAACAATAGTGAAACTGTTATATAAATAGACACTGGTACGTCAGCCCCAAGTCAATATCAATGCGGGATGCAGCGGCGCACCCACAGCCGCAGCACATTTACGATATTAAGTGCTTTATAGATATTTATGTGTTTTTAAATAGGTAATAATATCTTTGTTTATATGGGCTGAATGTCAACTTGTTTCCAGCAATAAAATTGTTGAGTTTTTATATTTTTGTATGAATGATTTTATACTTTTTACTTTTTTAAGTGAATTTGTTTTATTTTTCTGTATATCTAAATATCCAAATCAAATTCAGCTTTTGAGGTTTATTCAGTTATGTTCTCTTCATGAGTTAGAATTTGGTTGTAAAAATTGATAAAAATAGATAAACTTTATTATTAATTTTGCTCTCCCCTCGTACGTAACAGTAACCAATGGACAATTTTTGCATTCATTCGATCATGCATAAATTCAAGTCACGAACTTACTTTGGCTACTGCTTTTGATAAAAACTGGTGAGAAAATTGAAAAAAAAATGCACCATTAATTTTTGATATATCAAATTTTTTGTGAGTCTTATTAATTAGAAATGTGAAATTGTGTGGGATGAAGTATTATTGAGAGATTCCCGTTTTTTGTCATCGAAGATTTTGTTGTCTACAGTTTATTTCCTTGTGAAGTGTTGAGTGTAGCAAATTGATTTGGAACTGAAAAAATTTCTTTTTTTTATTTAAATTTAGCAGGTCCACTTAGTTCTCAAGTGCTAAAAGACAATTATCGGAACAACCTTTTGTGAAGATTTAGACCATTTCTAAATTTCATTCATTCTAATATAATTAGTAGGAAAAATGTCTGTCAGAAAAGAAACATTTATCTATTCTTACTTTAATATGTAGACATAGATAAAAACTTTGGTAATAAGTGATACAGTGCTAAAATAATATCATTTTTATGGTCAATGTTGATACTAACACGACTACAAATGAAAAATTTTTGGGACTGAGTACTCTAATGGATTCATTATAGTCCTAGGACCATAATGGATTTATTTTAGTCCTGAAACAAGTAGTCTAATGCATGCATAATAGTCCTAGAATCGTAATTGATTTATTAGAGTTCTGAAACAACGGACTAAGCAACGAGAAAACGACTGCCTTTCGGAAATATTTTTTTAACTAAATGTCCAGAAGATATTTGGCTCAATTGACGCCAGAAGATGAAGTTTTGTATGTTATTCGGATCTATCTAAAATAATTATTATGAGACAGGCCTATCATTCTATCAGCTTCGGCTGACGAATATTCACGGCTAGTCACGTAATGATCATTACTTCGATATATATATATATATATATATATATATATATATATATATATATATATATATATATATATATATATATATATATATATATATATATATATATATATATATAATATCTTCGCCGGACTTGATACTGTATTTACCACGGAGCAACCTGTGGCGAAACTCATAACCCAAGAGGAATAAATCAAAAATAGGAGAGCGGCAAGGACTAGTATATGTATTTATGTGCTGTGAAGTCAGTTTTTAACCACATCAAAAAAGGTAACTTACCAATTTGACTCTCTGTATTTTTGTATGTATGTACACCGATTACTCCGGGACGGTTCAACCGATTTGGATGAAAATTTCAAGAGGTATTTAATCATTTCACATTACTAAAAGTATTTTACTAGTACTAATGTGATTTTAGGTTATTTTAAAGTCTTTAATATGATTAAGAGTTACTTTAAAATATTTTTCGTGGACTGTAGGTGAATTTAAATTTTAAAGTCTTCCAGAAGATATTGAGTGATTTTTAAGTCTTTCCGAGGACATTGGCGTGGACCTTCTTTTTGTGATATATGTGCGAGATAAGACAGGATTTTTTTAAAGCTTGCCCCTAGTGGGTGAAAAGAGGTAAGATGTGGTTCTATTATTTTTTTAATATCTTTTAAACTAAATGAGTTTTTAAAACGATTAATTCGTTAGTGGCTTAAGGGGTGAATGTTAATTAATGAGTTTTTAAAATATTTCCTTCGTCAAAGGCTTTAAAAAAATATATTGTTGAAAAGCGTTTTTGAGAATTTTTTGAATTCCACCCTTAACTGTCTGAAATGAGGTGTACTATGTTTTTCCCTTTTCTACAATATTACTTCAATTAAATGAGTTTTTAAACTGTACTTTTGTCAATAGCTTTAAAAAATAATTATCTAAAAACTCATTTTTTGAAATGCATAAGGGGGTAAAAAGGGGTGAATGTGATTTTACTTTTTTAAAATATCTCTCTAAGTAAATAATATTCTAAAATGATTTAGATTGTCTCTAAGGGGTGTCAAGTATGTTTTTTCCTTTAATACAATATTTGGGTTATGAATTCGACCTATAAACTTTAAGTCATATTTAAACACTTTAGCAAGTTTACACATAGATGGGAGTTATCCTCCCCTCGCTTTTATAATTTACGTTAATAACGTTTTTTAAATATTTTTTTGTTAGCACAGTTTTCATGAAATATAGTAATTGTTAGAAAACTTGAATTATCCTTTTCGATATGAGACGTTAGTAATCTCAATGCTACCGCTTTTGCTTTTATGGTACCTGTGGTGTCTGAACGGAACGGGCGTTAAAAAAACGAAATCACACCGCTTTTGTGTTTTGTTGCGCCCGATACATTTTAATATTTGAAATGAATATTTTTTGCCCGCATAGTTTCTCTAGCCCACGCCAGACTTTATATACACTACCTTCCGCTCACCTACAATTGACTCCTTAATTTGAGCACGGATCCAAGTTTTAGTTCTAAACTATTTTTTCAAACAATATTTTTTCCACACGAAATTTACTTTAGGTAACCGACAAAAAAAAAGAATACTAAAAATTGATAAGAAGAAGAGGCCATTGTTTTTATTAGTAATTCTAACTTTTTTTAATAAGGCTTTTTCGTATTGTCTTTAATAAAAAGGCTATTTATCCTCTAAGAAAAAATAAAATGACGGCTATTAAGGCCTATTTACCTATTTTTGACTTCTACGTATTTAAAAAGTTAAGGTTTAAAGAGAACGAAATTCTCAAATGTTCTACAAATTGATTTTTTCTGCCTCTAACTAATTCTGTTTTTAATTGGACATCAAAGAAAGCCCCGGCACGCTCCAAAACGTATGTCCTAATTTTTTAATTTAAATAATAATTTATGCCTATATTTAAATGTTCACAGTCAAACATGCCAAGATCATTGGGCAGTTTGATTTAATGTTAATTATTCCTATGTTCATTACGTTTACTTTGCTAACCAGTAATTTTTTTTTTCACAATCCATACATGTCACGGGAAGGTCACTCATGAAAATTTGTGAACCTATCTATAAATACAAATAAATAAATATATTTAGGTATATATAACAGTATTTCTATTCTTAATTCATTAACTGGAAAAACAGATTCTTTTATAAAAAAAACTCTACACATTTCGTAGAATAACTTAAGGCAATCTGGCAATCCAGTTGGATCCCGAAGATATTTTGGTCAGTTTCGATGTAGAACCACTATACACAAATGTTGCTGTCAACGACTCAATTTCCATGATATCAGATATATTGGATTATAATAATCTTGATAATAACCTAACCTAGTGGAAGCTTATCTTATATCTAGTTATTTCCAGGAACTTTTTGTAAATAAACTTCAAGGGGCAGCAATGGAATCTCCTCTAGCACCTATGTTAGCGAATATCTTTATGGAGGCCTTTGAGGATATCGCTCTAACATACGCTCCATTAAAACTAAAACACTGATTCAGATATGTAGTTGATCATTTTGTTGTTTGCCCTCATGGACAGGATAATCTCCTCATATTTCTAGACCACCTTAATCAACATCATAATATAAATTTGATTGATTGAATTTTTTTGATACCGTTTTTATTCCAATTTAATACTCTTTATTAACCTTAATATTTCAATTTTCTTTTAGTATTTTTAATATTATTTCGTAATTTTAAATATCTAAGAAATATATTAAATACAATTTATTACTTTTGATAAATTATAAATATATTACTTGTTTTGCAAAGGACTTTATTTAATAGTGATCTCTCTGATCTCTTGGTCCCAAAAATCACGGCACCTAGTTTCCCCACAAAAGGTTCACCAACCCGTGGTTGAGGTATCCGAGATAATTTCACAAGAAAGTTTGGTTTTATATCCTGATCTAATCCAATATGTTTGTACCGCCAGTCTAGTTCCGGTAATAATGAATCAGTAATACTATTTTTTTTTTTGAAAATTTAAAGAATTATCTTTTAGAGAAATATGTTTTATTGTTTGAAAAGGTTGGATATGTACAAAACCATACATTGTAGCTGTACGCCCAGCTACAAATTTGCCTATTAACATGGTAAATTCTCTTAATGTATATTTTTTATTTTGGTTTTTAAAACTAAAGATTGATTTTTTTTATAGCTAATATTTTTTTTGCAGAAGCAAAATTTGCATCTCTGAGTGTTTTTGTATTCTTCCAATACATTTTCCGGGATTCATACGGTAGATTCAAAAAACTATTTGGGATTTGAATAAAAGAATTGATATTCCTTTAACCCATCCTAATACCTCTCGGTTCTTTGCAATATTTTTCCAAGTCTTGTCGGCGTAGTTGCCTACCATTTTTGATGTCCTATTTTTCACATTCTATCGACCAATGTTTACGATAAAACAAGAAGTGGGGATGGCTCATGTTCAAGCCGTGGCCATTTGTTGACGAATGCCAGTGACGGCGCGAGTATTCACTTCCCGCATAAGGAAATATTATTAATCGTGAAAAAATCATCGTTCTGGGTTTTTACAGATCTTCATGTTTTTCCGTTACTGTTCGTCGGTCGGTGTATAGCTAAAAAATCCACTTACTCGATTAACTTTAATTTTATTAAATTTTCCACAAAAATTACGTCTGATACAACAAAATATTGGTATGAATTCAATAAAATAGGTATGTTTCCAAATATCAAAGAAATAATCGTTCCCTATTTTACTATTAAAATCAAACAAATAGGTAAGTTTAAAAGGAAATTAGTTATTTATATATTATTAAACTTTAGTTTCTAGTTATGTTTGCCTTATGTCACTGTCATTTTGTAATTGTGACATTTACAAAAATTATTTGTTCAGTTGTTAAAAATGTCATCTTAATCTCTTTAGTAAATACTATTGTTCGAGTTTTAAACTATATTCAATACTTTTGTATGTTTGTACTTCTGGTTCAAATCTTGTAATGGATTTTTCACCACTTCCATTACCGATTATTTTCAAATTTGACATGCATATACTTTCGGATATAAAAAATCCGATTTTTTTCAAGTCAACGTTTACAGATCTAAAATGGCGGCGCCAGTACGGCCGACGAATTTTGTTACTTGTGTAGATTAAACTGAAAATTGGTGCCTAGGAAGATTTAAGAGTGTCAGCATTTAAAAATTCAAAATTGCGGTGCCAAAATGACAATGTCAACAGGTCAGACGGATGATTTTAACATTTGTAGGGATTATTTAAGAATGCACAACAAAAATCAAAATCATTTCTACAGATTCGGCTGATATATCAGCATCTAGAAGTATTTAAAAGTGAAAGTTATGAAATTTTAGTCAATATTTCAGAATTAAAGATGGCGGCACCAACATAGCAGACTAATTTCAAAATGTTTGCAGATTTGATTAAAATTCGGCATTTAGGGGTATTTAAGACTGCACATCATGAATCTTTGTCAACATTTTAAAAATTTAAAATTGTAATGCCACCATGGTGTCGGAATTTTTACATTTGTACAGATTTGAGAATACATATCATACATTTTTAGTAAATATTTAAAAAATGAGAGTAGGAATGCCTAGATTGGGAGCGAATTTTAACATTTTTACAGATTTGATTAAAAATCGGTATTAAGTGTGCAGTTTATATATTTTTATTAATAAATATTCAAAACGGGGATGTCATCGTTCAATTAATCCCATAAGTACTTTTTTCAAATATTTTTAAACATTTAATTAGGCCACCGTTTTGTTCCCCCATTTTGAATTGTCTCAACATTTTTACCAGTTCATTCCTATATAATATTTGAATTTTGAGCAAAATTTGAACATAATCGATGCAGTAGTTTTCTGTATTGACTTTTATAACGTTTTATTAGGCCGCCATTTTGGACTTGTAGTAAAACTTATCAGTCACACCAAATTTTTCTGCAAAATTTGGATAAAATGGATAGGCAGTTTTTTAGTAATATTTTTTTAACATTTCAATAGACCGCCATCTTGTTCAGCCATATTGGATTTTTATCAAAATTTTACCACGTCATCATCATATGACCTTTAATTATTAACCAAAACTTGAAATAAATAGGACAAGCAGTTCTTGAGCTTTGTCGCGGACAGACATACAGACTAACCGACGGAACTGAAAAAACATGTTTTTTGCAACTAGAATACTTTCCTCTTGTAAGGAAAGTAAAAAAAGCGAGCGCTATAAGATAAGAATAGAATAGCAAATTGTCATATTGTTTTTCCATGTTAAGAGCTAAAATTTAAAAAATAGGAGACTTTTTTTTAGTTTTCAATATCCTAAATCTTAAATTCTAACCAGTTTAGAACATGTTTACGAACACATTTTAAATTTTAATACCCAAAAAATCACCATTTCAGTTCCCTTACCTGACAACACTTATATAAAAAATTGGCCGAACTCAAGTGAAACTTAAAAAAAGGCGCCAAATCATCCGAACATTATTTCCCCAGATTTCATCCAAAATCTAGTGATTTTCGAAATCGCAGTACGTTTTTTTGAGAGTAAGACGCCCTTTGACTATTTTAATATAGTATAGATATATTCTATATTCATTTTAATTTTTTGATAGGAAAAACTATTGTATTCGTCAAAAAAATCACCTCAGAGTCTTGTATCATATTTCTTTTGAGGATTCTCACATGACCCCCGACGAAATAATCGTTCTATTATACTGAACCGGATTGGTCAATACGTCATGTGACCCAAAATAAGTGAATAAGGCATCTTCCATTAGACATGTTTGCTGGAAAAGAAAATCTTGCTGTTTACTTAGTGATTAAAAGAAAATTCCAAACTTAAACAGCCATTTTTTTACAAAGTCAGATTGCCGCACTATAGTTGGGTCAACTAAAGCTTCTAGTTTCGCAATGTCCAAGATAAAGTAAATATAACCTATTTATTAAATATTTGAAAAATCGATGTTCTTCTAATGTCACCGCACCTTTAGAAGATTTAACTATATCAACAAATACACAATAATACATTAAAACACATGCAGTAGTGACGCTAAAAAAAGCTTGGTATCTAATAAAATATTTTTTAGCAAATTAATTTCCTTAATCTTAAAATTTATTGTAGTTCCACGACACGCTAATGGTTTTTAAGCCACGCCGCACAGTGAGTTAAATCGGCCGTCTAGCACGACATAAGTCCCAAATGTAATTTTGCAATATTCTTAACAATTCTAAAAATCTATATTTAAGATAGTGTTAATAATAGAAAAATGCAATTGAGAAACAAAATTATAATTACAGTTCTCGGAGGGGAAGCCTTAAAGTTAGTAAATATTTTAAATCTGAAATTAACATGTTTCTATACATCATTTTCAAAACAGAAAATATGATACTAAACATAGCAAATGTTTTTCTAATTTCTTACATGACTACTGTTTATAATCAAACTTTTCTACGGTATCAAAACTTTTTAAATATTAAAGCCCTTACCTCAGAAAATTTGGGTCTTTTTAGGTATTACTATATTTACGTAGTTTTTTTTAACTTGTAGAGCATGCAAAAAAAAGTTTGTTGAAGTTTAGTTTAATTTTTATATAAAAAATAAGAAAAAGGATCCCTTTTAACCAAAAACCAAAAAATTAGCTGCTCATAGATGCCCATTCGGGATTTATATAGCTTTAACTATGGCTCCTTAATTATTACTGACTGCACCAAAAAAAACTGCACGATTTTTATATGACCAGAACTTTGCAAATAATCGTCCGAGTGTAATAACGGTAAACATTTTGCAAAGACTAAGGTACAGAATTTCGGAATTTTGTATTACAGCTGTCATCTTTTTAAAGTTCAAGATGGCGAACCCATTTTAAAAATATGGATATTTTATCCCTCGGTAGAAGTTTTACATGCCACATCGTGTTAAAACTAAATTAACAGTTATAATGCCACATTATTTCCAAGCAAAATGATAACACTTTTAAAATTCGGTAAATAACTAAGATATAATTTTATAAAACCACACGCCCTTCAATTCTTTTAATATTAGAAATGAAAATTTCAAATAAAAAACTAATCAATTAGGTAAATTTTAACGACTTTTCTACCTTTACAAAAATAAATCTTAAACGAAGATATCTCCTAAGCTACCAGTTCAGTGCCAGTAATTGGCATTTGTAAAGATAATTTCATAAAAATATAAAAATATATAAAGTGCAATATATAAAATATAAAATAAATACAAAAATAAATATAAAAATATATTAAGTGCAATATCTAAAAAATATCGACTTCATTGTATATGGCAAATAACAAAAACAATTAATTTATCACGAAAAGTATACCTAACTAATTAATTTTTATTTGAATGTTTTATTACCAATATCAAAAAAATTAAGGAGTGCTTGGGTGCAGGTGCATACGTAGTGGGCTTTTCTAAAACATTATCTGTTACATATTGTTTAGTCTAAAAGTTCTTCTATTGTTTATGTAATGAATAGAATAGAAACTCAATGATATTTTGTACTCACAATTCTACATAACCTAAATAAAGCAATATTTGACAAGACACCTTGTATTCTATCTTAATTTTATATGCGTCATATAGCTATTAGTTAATAATAAGTTTAAAGCAATGATTCATGCATTTTGACATCAATTGTGTTACACAAAACATTACATTTTTATTAAAAACTGAAGCCATTTTAGTAACCCGCACCTTGTTTACATTTTTTTTTGCAAAACATTTTGTTACCTATCCTAAAAAAGTATTATATTAAATTTAAAAAACGTTAAAACAATGCTTGAATAATTATGTCGTACTACATGGCCGATTTACCACACTGTGCGCCGCGGCACCGGTCACGTAACCCTGTAACAACCTTTACTGTAGACTATTATACTTTTTACTATAAGGATCCCTTGTCAATGAAAGTGGGTCTACTACGTGGAGTTGTCGATCGGGTTTACTATATGTAACTAAAACTCTTGTTACAGGTGTAATCTGATCTGAGGCTTTGGGTATTTTAGTTTGTATTTTACTATTTTGCAATAAAAGTGATTTCTTTATACTGCTTAGAAACTAATACTGGAAACTATGGAACGCCGTTTTACTTTTTAGTCATACGCGTCTTTGATACCAAATTTAATTGCATAACATATAAATAATGCTATCTGCAATTTTTATTCGTTTTAATTCTTCCGATATCGAATTTTTGCGGATACCGATTTTACCGAATGACAATGTTATGATAAGCAATTTCTTTGCAGACCATTTCAATTGATACCACAAAAAAGTAGTTGTTTATCCTTTTTTAACAGGTTGACTGCCACCGGGTTATGAAAAAAACCGTTCACTCTTGCCGATGTGTTTTTTTTTATTTAAAGTGCTTAAAATATCTACATGTTACAATACTCTGATACATTTTTTCAAAAAAATATATATTTTTTTGTATTTTGGTTGAGAATCAGCGTATGTCTCACGCGGCTACTACGTGTCATTTTTTTATTATAGCCGTGAGAATCATAAGTTGCTTCTCGTAGAAGCAACCCTCTTTACACTATAAAACTGTCAGACAGAGACATACCGCTGTGTATGGAGGTTATTATTCAGAACAAATTTTCGTGGTACGCTACTGGTACGTTAAAATTCAGGAACGTCATATGAATCGGCCAACTTAACTTCTAATTTCTGTCACTTGACATTTATCTATTAGTTCTTTATAATCAGTATTGATCGATTAGCGTCTTGTGGAATTTGTGATTTTGTAGTGTTGTTCTATAAAGCCGTCATGAGGATTTCCAAATGGTTCGTGAGTCTTATGAAGAGGAACAAAAATATCTTGAATCATTATGGTAGGTAAAACAGTAGAATACCTAAATGTTATGCTGCTTTTCCATAAATGAATTTATTTTTCTTGGAATGGCATCAACTGTAATTATGCTTTATAAACCTATAATAAAAAACCAGAGAAAGACACTTAGTCACTTTTGTTTTAAATAAATAATTAGCATTGATTAGGTGATAATTAGACATGTTTTTGATTTCTAACCTTCGCGGTTCATTATTCGGGAGTGGCTAAAGATCCGTACCACGGATTGCGGCTTTTTGTAAAATCCACTCTCGACAAAATTTCTGGTTTTATATGTTAATACTTTTTTTTCATTTCGCTGGTTATACAATAAAATAAACGGAAAAAACACCTTACTTATTTTTATGAAGTTTACGGGTGCTAGTATTATGACCTGCAACTGTTTCTATTTTGCGGTTTTCATACTCAGCTACGAAAAATTTGGCTTTTCCGTTCGAAGAAAAACGACAGCCGAAAAACGAATGCCACCATGGTGTCGGTATTTTAACATTTGTACAGATTTGAGAATACATATCATACATTTTTAGTAAATATTTAAAAAATGAGAGTAGGAATGCCTAGATTGGGAGCGAATTTTAACATTTTTACAGATTTGATTAAAAATCGGTATTAAGTGTGCAATTTATATATTTTTAGTAATAAATATTCAAAACGGGGATGTCATCGTTCAATTAATCCGATAAGTACTTTTTTCAAATATTTTTAAACATTTAATTAGGCCACCGTTTTGTTCCCCCATTTTGAATTGTCTCAACATTTTTACCAGTTCATCCCTATATAATATTTGAATTTTGAACAACATTTGAACATAATCGATGCAGTAGTTTTCTGTATTGACTTTTATAACGTTTTATTAGGCCGCCATTTTGGATTTGTAGTAAAACTTATCAGTCACACCAAATTTTTCTGCAAAATTTGGATAAAATGGATAGACAGTTTTTTAGTAATATTTTTTTAACATATCAATAGACCGCCATCTTGTTCAGCCATATTGGATTTTTATCAAAATTTTACCACGTCATCATCATATGACCTTTAATTATTAACCAAAACTTGAAGTAAATAGGACAAGCAGTTCTTGAGCTTTGTCGCGGACAGACATACAGACTAACCGACGGAACTGAAAAAGCAACTAGAATACTTTCCTCTTGTGTGGAAAGTAAAAAAAGCGAGCGCTATAAGATAAGAATAGAATAGCAAATTGTCATATTGTTTTTCCATGTTAAGAGCTAAAATTTAAAAAATAGGAAACTTTTTTTTAGTTTTCAATATCCTAAATCTTAAATTCTAACCAGTTTAGAACATGTTTACGAACATATTTTTACTTTTAATACCCAAAAAATCACCATTTCAATTCCCTTACCTGACAACACTTATATAAAAAATTGGCAATGTCCAAGATAAAGTAAATATAAGCTATTTATTAAATATTTAAAAAATCGATGTTCTTCTAATGTCACCGCACCTTTAGAAGATTTAACTATATCAACAAATACACAATAATACATTAAAACACATGCAGTAGTGACGCTAAGAAAAGCTTGGTATCTAATAAAATATTTTTTAGCAAATTAATTTCCTTAATCTTAAAATTTATTGTAGTTCCACGACCCGCTAATGGTTTTTAAGCCACGCCGCGGCACCGGTCACGTAACCCTGTAACAATCTTTAGTGTAGACTATTATACTTTTTACTATAAGGATCCCTTGTCAATGAAAGTGGGATGGTCTAATACGTGGAGTTGTCGATCGGGTTTACTATATCTAACTAAAACTCTTGTTACAGGTGTAATCTGATCTGAGGCTTTGGGTATTTTAGTTTGTATTTTACTATTTTGCAATAAAAGTAATTTCTTTATACTGCTTAGAAACTAATACTGGAAACTATGGAACGCCGTTTTACTTTTTAGTCATACGCGTCTTTGATACCAAATTTAATTGCATAACATATAAATAATGCTATCTGCAATTTTTATTCGTTTTAATTCTTCCGATACCGAATTTTTGCGGATACCGATTTTACCGAATGACATTGTTATGATAAGCAATTTCTTTGCAGACCATTTCAATTGATACCACAAAAAAGTAGTTTTTTATCCTTTTTTAACACGTATACAGCCTACTTAAAATTTCTATATACATGCATCTTTCGTTAATTACTGCATTTCATCAAATCGATGTTAATAAAAATTGGTATGAAATAAATGCCATATACAAAAATCTGTTTAAATATTTAATATATTGATTCTTATTAAAATGTTATTGCTTCAAACTGGATCGCATTAAATTAATATTAATAGAGAAAACATTAGAATGCAATAACGACTTTGTGGAGATTAATTTATTTCAACTGTATGAAGGCAAATCTGATTTAAGAAGTCATGTAATAAAAAAAATTAATTTATTTTTATCGCATATCAAAAAAAATTAAAGCATCTTTTACGATATCATTTTTTTAAATATCAATTCCATTAACACCCTAAAAATGTAAATATAATAATGCTCATTATTTTGATTGTCGTTTATCTGTAATTTATACTACATCAAACGGATATAACACGTACCCTTTACCATGGAAATTGAAATACTTGAAATATACATTTGAATAAATAAATAAAAGTTAATACGAGATTTAATTGTATAAGAGTTGTGGAATTTAAATGATTAGCGGGTAAAAGGTTTTATTTAATATGTATTGTTTTGATTTCGATTTTTAATTAATATCGAGTCTTGTGCATATCAATTTTCATCGAATGCAGCCACCTTGTTTCAATTTTAATTATCGTAGGTGGAGCGATCTACTACATAAAGTAGGGACAACAAGAGCAGAAATCTTTAATACCCGAGTTTCTGGCTAGACATGCGTTCGAAGATTGAAATGTGCATGTAAAATTAACCGACTGTTATGCATGACGTCATGACAGTTGAAACGTGATTAATTATTGTTCGATTGGAAATACTTAGTTATTAAATCATGGGGGAATACGATATACACCCCTATATTTAAAATGCAACAACGTACAAAATTACAGATCATAATGAAAAAAAAAGTTAAAGCTCAGCTCCCAACATCCTATTCCAAAACAAGCTCTTCTACAATCCTTTGATGATTTCCTGGTCTAATCTACAATCAGTCATATATGGTAGAACAATAACAACGATTTTTGACTTAGTGTTTATATTTATGTCAGAATAAAGAAAACAAGGTTTTGAATTTCCCAGCAATAATTAACAGATTACCACACACTGTAATTTGTAATGGCAATTTGGCTTCTTAAACGTGATTTAAAGTAGGCTGACCAGATTTTTTTTAAATGAAAAGAGTACATTTTAAGGAAATGTCAAAATAGGTCCCATCGTATAATAATTAAGTAAAGTCTTGTCACTTTCGCAGAATTCCGTGACTTACAATAATAATTATAATACATATAATAATATGGACTAAAAATAACAAAAATAATTAGAAAATGGCACCAGATTTCGCAAAATAGGGATCATTTGTCCCAGAGTTTTCAAAATACAGGATATTTGTCGTATTTATGGAAATAGTAAGAGTACCAGAGTATATGGCCCTGAAAAAGAGAACATTCCTCTTAAAAAGAGTATATCTGGTCACCCTATTTAAAGCAAACTGTAGTAAGCTTATATAGGTATATCACTATATCTTTATTTACAATATTTATTTGATAATTAGGTAATTAAATAATTAATAATTACACTATTTTCATATTGTCTCCCTTGTTTAACATGTGAGTAATTATTATAATTTATAGGTATGTGCACTTCACTTTCAAAGCTGCGCGTCGATCAAGATACGAATTTACAAAAATGAACACATCTACCCAGAGATGTATTTAGAATGCCGTCTTAGAAGGGGAGGCAAACATTTGATAACTAAAAAAAAGTTCTAGGTTCTTGTTTGAACAACATAAGCATGAAGACTAAAAAAAAACACAGTTTTCTAGGTTTTCATGTGTTTGTCAAATTCTTTATATAATGTAATTTTGCGGGGTGCATTTGTCTCTTGCACCTACCCAAACCCGAAACTGTCGTATGTTGGAATGCAGAACATGTTATATTGAAGAATACCCCAAAACAAAAACGTAGCATGCATGCCCCATTACCTTGGTGATTTTGTTCACAAGGTCTCTTTGCTCAATACACAACGGTAATCTACAAAGCTGATTTTTTTTCTATTTTTAGTTCTTACATTCTGGTACTCACGCACACATTATGGGTGTAAGCCAGGGCAAAATATGTGATAGTTTTATAGGTCATAAAAACCAATTGATGGTTGTGTCTTGTATTAGATTTAATGCCTCCACATCTAACTGTAATAACGGTAAATATTCAAAGCAACGTGTACCCTTCTTGTCATGTAGAGCTACTAAAGAATCTTTCGATATGAATCCACGACATGGAGATTTCTGTCTGGATTGAAACCTGAAATCATATTCATATGTACCTACATATAGTATATGTTGAACCTAAATACAGGGTGTTACTAAAAGTCATAATGTAATTTTAAGGGTAGTTTTTACATCAAAAATTATGAATAAAAGTTCCTATAGACATGTGCAGAAACGTTTTGTTTTAGAGATACATGTGTCGAAGATTTTGTTTTTTTTTTAGTTTATATAATAATAAAACGTTTTAAACTTTTAGAGACAATTTATTAAAATTTGATACACTGTGAATTGTAACCAATACTTACCTACGAAAACAATATGTACACTCAGATTGAAAATCAACTTAATTTTTTTTAAATAGGGAACTGTAAGTTTTATTTAATTATTAAGACACGTTCGATCAAAACTAACGATGTATCACACTTAATGTTTGAACAGTACCTAGATTTAAGATTTTTCCATAAAAGACAATATGTTAGAGAGGCACCTAAAACCAGAATCTTGCCAAATTCACAAAGGAAAATTTTAAGTACCCTAAATGAATGAGTGCATTACATCATTGGTTTTTAGAAGTAAAGGGCTTTTAAAAACAAAATAAAAAATGCAGGTCTATTTAAAAAAAAAAGTTAATCTGACCGCGAAGAAACGTCGGATTTCAAATCTATGTGCCGCATCTTGTTGATACTGAAAAGTAGCTATAAAGGTATAAAATTTAATTTGTGATATCTCTTCAAATGCAGCCTGAAAAAAATAAAATTTATATACCCGATTTTTCGGGTTTTTTTACGTACGTATATCCTATAAATTTTCCAGAAGTCATTGCCATCACTGAGCACTGGCTAAATATCAATCAACCTGTTTTTATTAAAAACTATACCACAATTGCCAGATTTAATAGAACTAATTTAACTCATGGAGGCACCATGATAATGTCTTCAAACAACGATTTTTCCGAAATATCACAGTATAATCATTTATTATCTGAAAAAGTATTTGAATTTTCTATCGTTTATCACAATACTTATGACCTTTATATTATTTGTATTTATAGAACACCTGATGCTGATGTGCAATTATTCTGCCATAACCTTCTAAGTTTGCTCGAGTCCCTTCCTGTAAAAAGCAAATTAATCTTATGTGGCGATTTCAATATTGACTTTTCCAGTGTGTGTGCTGCTCAGGAATGTCTTCAGTCCATCTTTGAGTCATTAGGAATTGCCATGCACGTCAACTCACCAACCAGAATTACTAAGACAAGTGCCAGTACTATAGATTACGTTGTGTCTTCTTTCGATCCTAGCTCCGTCGAATGTAACGTCTTAAGACCAGGTTTCTCCGATCATGAAGCAATTTTCACAAAATTTTCAATTACATCCAAAGCCAAAAATTCCTCTAGACAAGTAGGCCGTATTTTTTCGGTTAGAAATTTCATTAATTTCAAACACCTATGTCAAATAACTGACTGGGACTCTCACACTTATGATGTCGACACTGAATTTTCTCGTTTTATAAAAACTCTAACTAATATAGCTTCTGAATCTTTTCCTCTTAGGCCTATCAAAAATAAAAGAAGTAAACCCTGGTCCACTAAAGGTTTACGTATATCTTCTAAGAACATGCGGTCACTATCTCATTTAAAGAAATTTTCGGACAGTGTCTTTTTTCATAATTATGTAAAATCATACAGAAAAATTTATCATAAAACTATTAAAGCCGCCAAAGATATTTATTACAATAATAGACTTTCTAACGCCAAAAATGTAGCTAAAGAAACCTGGTCTATCGTAAATGATTTAAGAAACAAAACTCCTTTATCCAGCACTATCCTTACCTCTCCTGAGGACCTAAACAATTATTTTGTAAATGTAGCCAAAGATTTGACTAAATCCGTATCTCAATCTAATGACCCAATTTCATATCTCTCTAATCATAGGGTAAACCTGCACAGTTTCTTCTTTTCACCAGTAGTTTTATCAGAACTTCGTAGGACAATTAATGATATCAAAAATAAATCTTCTTCGGGAACTGATGGGCTTACTTTAAAAATGTATTCAAGTCTGCCGGAATGCACACTAGAGCATCTGACTACTTTGATAAATATGTCTTTCCAAAATGGTACTTTTCCAAGCTGCCTTAAAACTGCAATAATCATACCTCTTCACAAAGGAGGTGTTTCAGAAGAAGCTTCGAACTATCGCCCAATTGCACTTCTCCCTACGCTATCTAAGATCATCGAAAGACTGGTTAAAAAAGGCTTTTATCATTTCTGTCTAGATATGAAATACTTACAAAACATCAATTTGGATTTCTAAGTAACAAATGCACAAGCGATGCCATGTTTTCCCTTCTTAATAGAGTTTACTCCAGCCTAAACAACCATCACGCTACGGCAACAATTTTCTGTGATTTTTCCAAAGCTTTCGATTGTGTGAATCATAATATATTAACTAACAAACTGCAGTACTATGGATTTAGAGGGGCTCCTCTCAATTGGTTTAAGTCATATCTTAGCAACAGAAATCAAGTTGTGAAAGTTGACAACAGGATGTCTTCTTGTAGGCCAATGGAATATGGAGTGCCTCAAGGCTCGGTACTAGGCCCTATCTTGTTTCTTCTGTTCATAAACGACATGGCTAATTTAAACATTAGTGGAAAAATATGTCTCTTTGTGGACGATACCAGCTTTACGTGGAGCCACCCAGATGTCACGGACCTACATAGGATTGTATCTAATGACCTAATCACCATTAAATCCTGGTGCGATTCTAATCTCCTATGTTTGAACATCTCTAAAACGAAAGTCTTGTCTTATAAAAACACGCTGCAACCCTTTGACCTTAATGGCACCACTATTGATGTCGTAAACTCTGTAAAATTTCTAGGGCTTCTTGTAGATGATTCTTTAAAATGGGATCCACATATTGACGCTTTATCAAGGAAGTTAGGTTCTGCTTGCTTTGCGTTAAGATCTGTTTCCGAGGAGCTTAGCTTTTCTACCTCTAGAACTGTTTATTTTGCTCTTGTTGAGTCGCACCTCAGATATGCTATTCCATTCTGGGGTACATGTTGTGCGACTCAATTTGATCGAATTTTTATACTACAAAAAAGAGCTGTTCGTTACCTACTGAGGCTTAACAGTAGAACTCACTGCCGAGATTTCTTTAAAAGATATAAAATACTAACCCTTCCTTGCTTATTCATTTTGGAATCGGTTTGCTTAATTCGTAAGCACGCACCTGCTCTATTAGAGAGACCTTCTCACAACTACCCTCTCAGAAATACTGAGCACGATCTCTATCTTCCAACCCCACACTCAGAGTTAATTAAAAGATCAGTAATCTACAATGCAAAAAAAATGCATAATCACCTGCCATTTAACATCAAATCCATAATATCTCTGACTTCATTTAAGGCTTTGAAATCATTCTTACTGGAAAGAGCCTTCTACACCGTGAACGAGTTTTACAACACATAATTTTATCCTTATGAACCCCTAGTGTGATAGTTGCCATTACCAACCATTTTTACCGAACTTTGTATATGTATTTTTTTAATTGTTTCGTACTTTTTTATTTTTTACTTTACTTTTTTATTTTTTTACATTATATTTATGAAAATGTTTATAACATAGTACGACTGACAAAGTACATTTCTAATGTACTTCTTTTAGGATTCTATAATATTAATATTCTAAATTCCTGATTTAAATATTATTTTTCTATAATATTTATGATGTGTTTTTGTCTTGTTTTGTTTGCTAATTTTGATGTTTGTAAACTATTTTTTTACAACAGCTTTGTCCACAAAATTGTAAAATTTTTTTTGACAATAAAGCATTTATTTTATTTATTATTTATTTTTTATATATATGTAGTCAGAATTGACGAATTTTGTCAACTACTTATCATTCGATGTTAAGTTGCGCAACTTTGCCCTATTTTAACCGACATTGTATCTCTTACGGTTTCCAAGATCTCAATGCTTGTACCTCGAACTTGTAACACCCTGTATATGTTTGCGTGTTTTGATTCGTTGGGACCATACCGGTATACTCAACCTCAATGGTTGAGATATTCCAAGTACAACCATATGTAATTCTCACATTGAACGCTATTTTTTAATTCATTTTTGTTTTTAAATCTAGAGTGCTGTGATTTGGCAAAAACTATTAACTTACCTCCAAGAAGCCGGGGAAAAATAAAATTAACTGTCTATTCACTAAACATCTTTTATACCCATTTAAATATTAGTTAAACGATTTTTTTAGAAAAATTCATTTTTTTAATGTCGCTCTTCGGGTTAGCCTTTGCGAGTAATATATAATGATACTCCACAACAACAGGCAGTATTTTAAAAAATCGGCAAATAAAGGCATAATATTCCCCATTTAAAAAACAAAAGTTAATAGCAGAAATTCGGAACCAGAAAGAAAATATGGCAACAGTAATATATATTTCATAAAACAAAATAAGTAAAAACCCAAAGTGGAGGTGCTACAGATAGAACGTTAAAACACGCATTTCAGATTTCAGAAAATAAAAATAGCTTTTTGGATAAAAAATCAGATTCAGCTTTTGCTACCAATAAAATAAAGGTTGTGTTGTTTGATTGAAATTGTTATATCATTGTATAAACGGGGGCTTAATAATAATATATATATATATATATATATATATATATATATATATATATATATATATATATATATATATATATATATATATATATATATATATATATATATATATATATATATATTCAGCAAGCAAGATTATTAGAATGCAATCCAATGTTAGCGCAATACGCAAATTAACGAAGTCGGCTCATACTTCAGAACACAGAATACCAGACCAGAGGTGCTCCAGAATTTTACAAAACTTTTTTGGCATGAAGACTTCTCTTTCGTATAACGACACATTCGTAAATTAATTTGAGTTATCGAACGCACTTACGTAAGTACATTATATTTCTTTTGGGAGACTATAGATGGCGAAACTTCCGATAATAAAAATGCATTCCAGGGCTTGTATTCAATCGAAATTGATATCAATTGAAATTGGTTTCAATGAAAATAATCATAGAAATTGCTGTAAATGAAAATACCATTCAAAAAAATTGATAATCGGTTATATTGTTTCCCACAGAATACTACAAATGTATTCGTTAAATATTGGATAAATATTCATATCAACAAATTTGTAAGTAATAAAATTATATTATAATAAAAAAAATGCATTTTAATTATAATAATATAATGAAAATTGAATTAATTTTGTAAAGACCTATCCAAATATCGTGACATACATTTTAATAGCTAAATCAAATTAATTGATTGTTAAAAATCTATATGAAGGCTTTAGCTCTGGATGTTCCAAGAATTCAGTTAAAATTACATTTTCATTGTAATATTATAAAATAAATTGCCATAAAGAAGTCCCATTCAATTTAAATTAATACCGGGCATATAGCAGACGGAAAAGTAAAACGGCGTTCCATAGGAAACGCATTACTATTCTTTGTATGAAAATTTTATTGCACCAGTTTAAACACATTCACCGTAATATAAATTTGTATAAACATTGGTGTTCCTGGCTAGGCTTGGCATAGTCGTACGATCGATCTTATACTGTGAGGTAATCTTAGTAGTGGCTAAATATGTAAATAATGAACTCTATTTTTATTCTTACTCTAAGGTTGTAACGTAGCGCAACATCCATAAAATCAGGGTGGAAACATGGTTTCCGCAGGGTCATTGTCGGTAGTGTTGCTTGACTGGATTAACGGAGATCCCCTTTTCACCTATAGACAGGATATACGGTTGGGATGTGTAAGTAAACGACGATAATAAAGAATGTAAAATGTGTATAAAAGGTTCCCGTCACGTAGAGTTAAATATTGAATTGACATGTCGCGAAAAGAAATGATTTTTTTCTATGGATCAGTATAAATAGTTGATGAAAGGAGTTATAGAAATAGACAGTAAGAAAATAAATATAACATAGGATATTAAGTAAAATTAGATGAAACGGGAAAATGTTAGGATAGTTTTAAGAGGCGTAGTAGTAAAACCTTTGTCTATATGTCTTTAGTGCCGCATAAATCTTAATAAATAAATATAGTTTTTAGAAGTATCTATTATGAAAAATAAATGAACTAAAATGACATCATCAGTTTTCAGTTTATTTCATAAGTAAGTAGGAACTAAACACATACGATCTTAAATTACTATCTCACAGGACGCCTGTCTTATTATTTGTAAAGTTGACAGGACCTTTCTATGACCCTAAGAAAAAAAAAGAGGATAATTAACATACATCTAAGTAGACGATTCTTTCAGTCATCAGGTAGTCTAAGTATAAAGAAAATCTTTGCCTGTCATAAGTCGAAAATTCTCTATTTTAGCCAGACTAATCAAAGCGGTTTATTATATATTTCTATGGGGCGCGCATTCCGTAGAAAGAAATAATATAATATAGGCAAAATGCGTTCCTCGAGAGAACAAAGAGTTTTAAACTTAGAGTAAGAATAAAAATCTTACTCTAGGTTGTAAATGCCCGTGGTTACTGGGGAATCGCCCTCCCTTTTCAAGAATACGGCAGTATTTTATTTAATTTTGGTCTCTCGTAACCTAACCTAAATTTTTTAGTTCACAAATACACACTACACAGTACAAGGAAGTCGAACAGCTGATGGACCACGTACGGAAACACAACAGTGGTTTAATAATAAAATCATGTATTTAAGTACTTAAAAATTGGACATACATTCCAGTAACTAGGAACCAATATAAAAATAACATTTTCTATTGAATTATCGAAAACCCACAACTTAATATCTAAATTCTGGTTGAAAATAAGTAAACTTGAAATTTGTCCACAAATTTGCGTGTATAACTGCGCCTCTCCAGCAGTTTACTAAGAATAGCAGTACCTAAAATTAATTAATTAATGTAGGGGTTATGGTTATATTTAATAAAAAAAAATGAGTGGAGGTATACATGGTGTAGGTTAGAAACAAAAGTTTAAAAAGTCATGTCTTACATTTATTTTTTAACTGCAATTGGAAATATACCTATTTAATCAATGACGAAGTTTTTTAATAGCATATTATTTCATTTAAAATGTCATTCTTTTATAGCTGATTTTTTGAAAAGCAATTTTTTTAACAATATTTTTTTTCTTCTTAGGTATTTCAAGCCACAGTTTGAGTCCTTTGGACCCTTTGAAATAAAATGGCATGGACTTATGTATCACCAGAAATCAACAGCAATGGAAACATTTCAGATTGTAACAACTTGAACAATAAAAAAATGTCCAATTGTAATATTTTTTATTTTGTGACAAATATAGAATTGATTTTTATTATCTTAGATAAACAAAAGGACATAAGTACGATAAAATATTGCAACACTTTTCAAAAAAACTTTTAAAGAAGTTCCAGTCAATTTCATAATAATCAAAATGGAAAATTATTTCATTTATATCTTAAAGATTTATAACTACACTTAAATCTAGAAAAATAATTCTATTTAGGCATTTTATAGATACAGATTTACAGGGATATATAGAGAGTTAGAGATTGATACCGTTATGAAATTAGTTCCGGGTAGCATTATGTATGAAACTTTAAACATATTTCCAAAAGTGAAGATATGAAAGTGGAAATATTTAATTTTCAGTTCCAACTCTCTTGGTAGTTATGTAAACTTTCCAAATGTCAATTTTTATTTTTTTAAACGATAAAATTACTCTATTAGGTATAAGATCAACTTTGCAGTAATTTTATTATTATTAATGCAATAAAAAAAAAATACAAAATAAATTTTCTCCTTCACAATCATATGGTAAAGTGTATTTAAAGTAAATTGAGACAGCGGAAAATTTCGGGTACGCTCAATTCACATATATCAAATAAATTTATTTTTATTCAGTTAATCGGTTTACAAAACTAAGTTTAAATTTCTATCACGCCGCCCATGCTTCACAAAGAAATTGCCGACTGTTGGCGGATATTTAGTTTCTATATTGTCTCAATTGACTTTAGATACACTATAATTATCAGTATCTTCGAAATATATAGAGAGTAACAAAATATATATTTTTATTAAATGAATACCCTGTCTATTTTTTTACATCTATAAAAAGCTAGAAAATATCTTTCAACTGGGCAAATATGGAACTTTGTACAGAGAATTCCATCTAAAAAATTACACTGTATGAAATATTTTTAGTACGTGAAATAATAAAAACATTAGAGACAGATTACTTTAAATAGCAATCAATTGGTGTACAATAAAAAAACGGATAAATTCGTTTTCACCCGCAATTTCCCTCTTACAGATTGTCACTACATACATAAAAACAGTATATATATATATATATATATATATATATATATATATAATATATATATATATATATATATATATATATATATATATATATATATATATATATATATATATATATATATATATATATATATATATATATATATAATATATATACATATAATATATACATATAATATATATATATATATATATATATATATATATATATATATATATAATATATACATATAAAATATAGAAAATATATAACGCGGCAAGAACTAGTATATAGTAGAAAATTGATTCTTTGGAATGACCGCTAAAGCAATGAAATTTGGCTAACCATAGACTCGTGTTTCTGATTTAAGGTCTTCATGAGTAGTCATCTAGTTGAAAGACGAGTACAACCAGCGCTAAAATGAATACACAAAACAATACCAGAGTCACCAACATGAGCAAAACCGACATTTGTGATTACCAAGAGAACATCCGAAATCTTCGCCGGACTTATAAGTGCAAAATCGCACCCCAAGTCGATTACAGCTACTAGTGAATATAAATCTTTATTTACTTTTCTTAGTTCTAAAAAACTATTAGCGAAAATCGTTTGCAAACTAGTTGCTCTTATTTTATTTGTATTCATATTTTCAAAATCTGAAGTTATATTTAGGAAAAATGTATTGGATTATCCCTTACTTGAGGAATTTCCATAGATTCGTTTGTTTGTTAATTGGATTATTGACTTCTGTTCCTGCTGGAACAATTTGTCAGCTCATTCTGGGGTGCATCCTGGGAACTGGTCGAACAGGTGGTTCTGTCCACTGAATGCAAAAATCTTTCAAATAATTTTTCAATTTTTGAAATGCATCTTGGCTTCCACTAGATGCCCCTTGAGAGTACCACTGGTTTCACGAGATGACCTTTCATTTCAAGCTATTCCCCTACCCCTCCCACTCCCGCCACATAGCGGCCATTACACTAATATTTTATGTAGAACTGCGGCAGACGAACGGGACAGAATGCAGGAATAACTAGGCCTCACACGTTCACAGCGTCTGCTCCCTTTCTTGCGGGGTCGTTAGTTTTCACTCTGAGCGGATGAGTCTCTCGTTTCCCCCCGAAATCGTTTCCCCCCGAAATAAGGCAGCAAAACCGAACACGTGGAACCACTTATGTTAATAACATAAAGGTCTGCCTTCGACGAGACGAACCGGAAGACTTCCATAGATTCGTTATTGTCTATGTCCTGCGAAAGTTCGATACGTGCTATCAGGGTTGTCATGGTACAGTGTGAAATTGCTTTGTGACAAGTTTGAAGAGCTTGTCGGGCGCCCACCATTCACCCGAGGATGTCTATTCCCTGCGCCAACGCAAATGCTGCGTCTCGTTGACTCGAAAGAGGGGACTGGGTTGCTGGACATGAAATGATTTGACATACCTTTTGTGGAAACTACCTCAGAAGTTGGGGAAGCCACGGTATGCTTTTTGTCCAGTTTTCTTAGCAAAGTCCAAATAAATTGGACACAAAACATGAAAGTAGCAACGGGAAGTGAAACACACGGAAAGTCAAAGTTGGTTCTTAATCTACAACGCTACCGGGTGGATTTTCTTAACCCTTAGCCTAGTTTACAAAAATCAAAAAATTTTAATTTATCTTTCTTAAAAATTGTACCTGCTATAATCCTTGACTTCGTGAAGGTTTTAATAAGTCCATTCACTCTGATTTAAGATACTTTAGTTGATTCAAAAGTTTATTTGGAAGGTTCAACTAAATTCACTAAAATCGTCAGTCACTTTTAGTGTTCAGCACTTTTCGCACTAACAGTTTGTACGAAGTTCAAAGTTAAAGATTATTTCAAAGTCTGAATAGTTTTCAAAACACAGGCAATCCAGTAATAATCACTTGCGGATATTTTTTCACTTGTACTAAGTAATCTTGTTTCAAAGTCCCTTTGGACGCAAAAATCAACTTTTTACAAAAACTGGTTTTACAAATACAAAATAGTTAACTAACTAAAACTTAGCTAGAAAAATGTAAACATTTTAAAACTTGAAATTCAAAATGCTCAAAGCAAAAATCAAAAATAGAAAATTTAATCACAAACTCAAAAAAAGATATTTTTCTAAAGCTTGTCGTAGCCCTAACTTATCCACCCGGGTCACGCCCTTTGGGGATAGACTACGCGAAAATTCTGATATTTAAAAAGTAAAACATTTAAAAAAATAACAACGTTTATGATAGCAATAAATATTAAAAAATATATAAGTAATATTTAGCAAAAAATCGATGTTTCAATATAAGAGCTAAAGGTTTGATTTACAAAAATCAGTACAATATTAAATATCAAAAATCAATATTTAAAATTATGTCACAATCAGTAATATAAAAATCGAAGTGATAAGTACGCCAAAAGATTTTACAGGAAAAATAAGCACAAATTGAAACACTAATTAACTTTCACGCAGTGAGCCGGCGTGCCCAATGTTGGAAACAGTAGTGGAATATTTCTCTAGTTATCTTCGGCTGTATCACTAAGAATGACTTTGTTAAACGCACAAATACACTAAACCGGTATTTAGGGAGGTCACTTTATGTTATCACTTGTTCACTTGCGAAATAGCTGATCGGATTTAGTTCGTCCATTAATTCTTCGCCATATTTCTTCCCCTTAATCATTTCTAATGTTTTGTCGGCTAAACAATGCACAATTACATTTCTAGCTTTAATGTCCTTCTTTTTAAATTCCGCCACAACTCGTGCTTCTGTTGAAGCTAGGGGTTCCTTCTCAAGAATATGTAATACACCATACTTTTCCAATCATAATTTTACACGGAATTCCCAGTTACCAAATGCGTTTGGGTTTCACCGTTAATGATACAATGCTTTTCGCCATTAACTTTTTACAACTTTGCACTTTTATTTTACTGGTGCACTACTCGCTCTGGGTGCCTGGGCCCGCAACCTGAAGTTTGTACTTCACCAAATAAAAGTGAAAAAGAAAGTTAACTTTTTATTATCCCTGAATAATAAAAATACACAAGCTACGTTTACTACTAATAATAAACAATATCAGAAAAACAAACGATAGTTCAGTTCAGTTCTTTGTTTATGGCGCTGTCATTAACTATGACAATTTGCCAGCAAACGATAGTTCTACATGATAGATAACAACTCATTAATAAGGGTCATAAATGTCAAAATACGACTATTCTTCTTTTAAAAACAGCCAGAACTACCACATTGTTGTACATTTCAATAACTGACTCAAGAATGTGACAATACTGTACTGTGGGCCGACTTAAGTCTATAACACATTTTACATGTCAGAATTGTTTTGTTATTTACTACATTCAACATAAAGTAAATAAATAATTACGAAATTATTAATTTTTCTTTAATATTTGAATGTTGTATTATAATTGTGGCGAAACACCCAATTACAGTATTTCTCTATTACCCTAACTAATTTTCCATTTCAACCTTACTAAAAAATTTACTTTTTAAAACAGAATTTACCATTTTATTTTAGAAAATGACAGGTATTAAATATAATAATCTGGAACAAGCATAGCGTAACATAAAAGCTACATGTTCTTCCTAACGAACGCCTTCCCTTTAACTCAACTAAGTTAAAAATGCACGCCACGGTAATTTACCGCCTTCTTGTATTAAATATAATAATCTGGAACAGGCATAGCGTAACATAAAAGCTACATGTTCTTCCTAACGAACGCCTTTCCTTTAACTCAACTAAGTCAAAAATGTACGCCACGGTAATTTATCGCCTTCTTAACTGAAACTGCGTCACGTAATTTCATAGCAATTTTTCAACGAAAAAAAAATTTGTTAGATAAACTGTTACTAGCAATCAAAATATTTAAAATCCCAAAACTAAAAAGTCGCTTACGGCATTCTTCCTTAAAGCGGCAATATAATAGCGTTCTATACATAATCACAATATTTCAAAAATCAGAGACTAAAAATTAGTTCGTGGTCACCCACTATAGGCTTAAATGAAGTCTCTAATACTGCACGGTAAAATTTAAACCATTTATTATCCAACAGTACAATAAATATATCATGCGTTATCAGGTATTAGGTGAAAATTCTGAGACATTAGTAGTAAGTAAACAAAAATTGGTCGAGTAAATAGCATTTAATTTTTTTTAGATATACTTTAACAATACTTAAGTCACTCCACAGAAATTAATAATAAAAAGTCTACCATGAAAAATGTTTTAAATTATTTCTTTATATTCTAACTCAACTCTATTTAACTCCTTTGTCATATCAATTTGTTTCTGTAAATTGTATATATTTTCAGCTTTTCTCCGCTGCCTTCTTTCAATATCATTTAAAACTCCTTGGTGAAGTTGCTCCCTAGAATAAAAATAACATGTTTTTTATTTATACCACATAAACTCTACTAATTATTAAGTAACATAGGCAAGGGTAATTATCTCAAAGAATTTATTGAGAACGGTAAATTTCGCTCATCTTAAATTATACAGTTTATTTAAATTACCGGAAATTTATCAATAAGTATCCTTAATAGAGAATTTCTCAGGTAAATTCCCCACTTTTAACACTTTACTGATCATCCAATAGATGGCGGCATAATGGGTCGTTCAAAAGTCAGTTTACCAATATATTTGTGTATATATACTCAAACAATTTGCAGATATTTCAAAACCAATACCAGTAATGTATATTGGCATATCGCACAACATGTACTTCCACTGTTGTATTTTTTCTTGTAATAAATAGGTTTTCATATGCTTTGTTTTTAAATCAGCAAATAGGTAAACTGATTTTTGGAGTTGTTCTTGTTCGAGTATATCTCAGAACGGAGGTTAGCAATCATTAAGTCGATTTGGATTTTCGATGCAGCGACTCTGCAAAGTTCTATAGATGTACACCCAAAAAATTCCCAGAGGTTCTTCTCGAAGAAATTCTTCGTCAGCCGACCGACGTTTTACCTTGCATTTTCGCTGCTTGATTAATTGTAGAACCGAATATCTCTTTCCACGCATGATTTGCCCTAGTTCTGCTTTTTTATAGTAAATATTAGTTACTTCTGTTCTTTTTTATTCTTCTCATGTGTTTAAAATTAACAACGCAAAAGCTTCCACTTTTTTATGTTCTTATAACCGCAAGACCCATATTATATTGCCATTTTTGACAGCTGCCGCTATCAATTTTTAATCTAGCAAGGATATGCAAAATAATGTGTAGTACGCAAAACCCTAAATACTTAAATACATAACTTTTAAATTACAGTTTAAATCTTGGACTAAAAATTAACATTGACAAATAACTGTCAGATATTTTTATCGGAAACAACAACGATTCTATCCTTTATCAAAAACCGAAAATCAATATTTTAAGCCATTTAAAAATAGACTAAAATCATTTTGTAGTCCTTAGATGTTATATATGTACTAAAGATCCCATTTAATAACGAATCTCCAAATATCGATATGCAAAAAATATAATAATAAAATATTTATATTCTATTATTTTTTTAAAATATTAATAGTTTCTGGAATAAAAAAATATTCTCACTTTTAAACCGCTATTTGACACCTAGAATAACTCTGTGTAGTCAAAAAAAAATTACATACAAAATATAAAACATATTTGGCAGATCCACCACTTAAAAGAAAAATCTAAAATATTAATCTTGTTTTTACTTCTTAGAATGACCCTATATACAAAAAAAATGTAATGCATTGTATGCAAAAAAAAAGAAAAAAAGTTATCCTGTTTTAACGTTTTTTAAAAGAGCTAAGCGTTATGGATATACAAATTGTTTGTATGTTTGGGGAATCTTGTATTCCCAAGCGCACCTTTGTTTAGCGTAGACAATATTTAATATAGAAAGATAAAAGAAATTTGACATGATTCAGCGTTTTTTTTCAACTAACGGCTCTACAATAAACAATATTTTCGTTTTTTGTGAACTGCTTCAGATCTCTAGGGCGACTACTGTCCAGTGGAAAAAATATTATGGACAAAAATAGAAGAAATTGAACGTGTTTCCCCGTTTGTTAAAAGTGATAAACGTCCTTGAAATATATATATATATATATATATATATATATATATATATATATATATATATATATATATATATATATATATATATATATATATATATATATATATATATATATATATATATATATATATATATATATATATATATATATATATATATATATATATATATATATATATATATATATATATATATATATATATATATATATATATATATATATATATATATATATATATATATATATATATATATATATATATATATATATATATATATATATATATATATATATATATATATATATATATATATATATATATATATATATATATATATATATATATATATATATATATATATATATATATATATATATATATATATATATATATATATATATATATATATATATATATATATATATATATATATTTACGTTTTTAAGGGTAGTTTCATCCACTAGCTATGCATAGTGAAAAAAACGTTTAAATGTAAAAAATGATAAAATAAATTTCATTTGTTTCTCCATTTTTAGGCAAGTTTAATGTTACTGGAATATAGTTACTAGGGCTACCCTGGATATTTAAAAAAATGCAAGTTATTTTTAATGTTACTGGAATATAGTTACTAGGGCTACCCTGGATATTTTAAAAAAATGTTTTTATAAAAAAAATAAAAGATAGGTACTCATTTTTCTGTATATAATGACAGTTTCCTGAATATTTTTTTTTGTTTTCAGAGGGCTGCCTAACAATTTTATAGCTAATTTATATAATGAAAAAAAAATTAAAGTATTTCGCCGTTTTTTGAAATATTATGTTTTTTAAAAGATAGGTAAACGAAAAAAAATATCAATGGCTTCCACAATGTTTTCATGTAAAAATAATTACTATATCTGTTTATAATTTGACTGTTATCGGTTTGTGCGCCTCAAAATATGGACTTTTTTACGTTATTATACCCATTAAAAATGTCCATTACTCTCAAAATCCAAAATCCCGCGAGATTTTGACCAAGACTATTTTTGGTGCATATTTAAAATTCATTGGTTTGGCTGTTTATGATCACTTAAGATGATTAATAGTCAGTATAACCATAATAGGCCGAACAGCTTGAGAAATTACAAAAAACTGCGACTTCATATACCCAGTTCTTAACATCAAAAATTAAATTAAATCTGTAAAGTAATTTTGGAAATACAGTTTTCCAATCCCTCGGGGGAAATTTGGGGTCTCATAAACAATTTCCTCCCATTCATTATTCCTCTCTAAAAAAAAACACGGAAATATTTAACAACTGAAAAAGCGGAAACAGTTTTTTTGCATTTCGACAGCTTTTTAGGCATTTGATATATAGGCATCGTATATTGATTTTAAATCTCTTTTTTATTCGCTATCAAACTCCCTTTTTACCTTGGCAAAGTAGTCAGTATTTCGACTCCGCAAAATGTCTTCAAAGTTGACCTATTTTTGCCCTTTCTTTATTTTTTCTAATTGCCCGTTAACGAACTTTCCGAGATTTTTGGACGGAAAATCGCAAAAATATGCCCCACCTCGAAAAATTAACCATAGTGACCTGCAATTTGAATCATCGTTTCAAAAAGAGAGCCCCTATCGGATGTCTCTACCGGCTTATTATAAGCCCCAGCGAAATCGCGTTTGTACCAGAAGAGTCGCGCCTATTTATGGTCTACGATCACCCCATAGAAGCGTATTTCCCCGACTTACCGTTTTCCCGCTAAGGCACTTAGAACATCAAAAAATACAAATTTCAAGAATTTTTGGTTCAAAAATAGCCGCGTGAGGCTATTATAACAAGTGTTTTTTTGTTTTTTTTTTCCTCTTTTAGGCTACCCTGTATAATGGACAAACATTATTTGTATCCAAAAAATTAAATAAATTTGACGTATTCCGCCGATTATTACCCGTTTTGTTTTAAATATGTATAATCGATAAAACATTAAGTATGTCGGCCAATGACTGCCACTGATTTTCAGTGTTAGAACATTTACCTCCCTCAACTATTTCTGCTTTCAATTTGATTATCGGTTTTGGGTTGTCAAAATATGAATTTTTTACGGGTTTATACCCCTAAAAAATCAAAGATCTACGACCCCAAAATCTAATTTCCTTATACACTGACCTAACTTTGGTGCAAATTTGAAACGAATCGGTTTGGTCGTTCTCAAGTTATTGTGGGCCCAAATTTTGTTGACATAGACACATCCATACAGACATTTTTTTTCAAAAATATGATTTTCGTAACGTAAAAACACTAAAATGTCGAGAGAACCCAAATGTATTTTTCGAAAATCCCTGCGATTACAATCCTGTTTATACTACCACCCCTGTACAACATAATATATGCTTTATTACTACTTGCCCGCTCAGTATAAATAAAATCCATATTAAGTACTATTGGACCCTGTATGTGTGAGCCTTAATGAACCTTAAAAATAATCTGCCTATCTGGTATATATGTATATAGTATAAGAACCCACACGGGATTTTGAATGTCGGCAATAAATTAACAAAAATGTCCTATACATTGCCCTTGTATAAAATAATATATGCTTTACTACTTATCCGAACAGTATAATGAAATTCCTATTTACTACATTACACTCCCTATGTTAAACATATACTACCATAAAAGTACACAAAATTTAAAACATTTCATCCCATATTACTGAAAACCTGCCAGTGTCAAAATGTCTCGGCAAAATTACAGGCAAGCATTTTGCTACTTCAACTCATCCAAAAGAGCTAATCGAATATCACTTGTATCAAAGGAATATCAACATTTACCATAATAATATACTAAAAATATCAGCTAATTTTCTTAAATATTTTACAAAATTGGGGAGTGTTGCACCACAAATTGGGGCTATATTCCTAAAAACATTCAAATTTTCATCTGCCAATTTCAAAAATCCACAAAGAAGCCTTTTTGAGGCCTTAAAATTAAACCAAAATTATCTAAATATAAACTCATTTAATTCTGATAGCGACTTTACCCCGCTTTACTTTGTCAAAGGCAACCCCCCGATACATTTACGAGTTTTCAATTGATGGAACTTCAAAATAAAAAATGGGTAATTTTTTTAAAACTACATTTTGTCCAATTTATTGACCTGAGACAAAAACAGGTAAATGTATGCATTGTAAAAAAAATATGGAGGTTTAGTTCTGCCTATTCATTTTTGCCCCAGGTGGTACCGATACCCTCCTACGAGGATTAAAGGCCAACCTTTGCATACAACAGTTCAAAAATTTCTCAAAAATCAACCTTATCACAGATCGGGCTGAATGTAGTATCTACTCTCTGTAGTCTGTCTATGGAGAAAACTTAGGCCAAGCGTGAAATAATGGTCGAGAACATGGCAAAAAGTTCAAATTTTAACTTTAAATGGCACGTTCGTATAAACCAAAGCGTAATTCTATCAATGTGGCTTTTTTAACTCTTCAGAGGTACTTTTGAGCTCAGTAAACTGTTTCCCCTCAAAATTAACGAACACACTATTTTGATTTCGAATCTTCTCTAAATTTCCTATCGAATCGTCGTTTCACCTTCACTAATAGATCGTGTTTCGGCCCCGCAAAATGCGTCCAAAGTCAACCCATTTTTTACCTTTTTTAAGCCAGAGGTCATGATCGATATTGCTGGTTTATGAACCTTTTCGAGATTTTCATTTGGGAGATCTGAAAAAAATGTATCATCTCAAAAAATTAACCTCGAGACCTAAGTGGTGTTTTAATATTAGTGAACAACGAAAAATGTGCCCATATCGGACGCCACTGCTCAGATTATTATCAGCTCTATCAAAATTTTGTTTTTGCCAGGAAATGTATTTATCCTCTAAGATCGACCCCATAGATGCGTTTTTCCTCGACGTACCATTAACGGGCGACAGCGTACTTTTTATTTTACGATTTTCACCAAATTACAACCAATGTAGTACCTCGTGGAAGCAAATAGTGAACTGAAAAAAAGTTGTGGAGAATATTTTAAAGTTTTTGAGTCCGCTTTGTTTTTGTGTGAAAAAAGTAAGGACTTGAGCTATAATCGGCTTTAAAGTAAGGCCACCCTTGGTGGTCAGCTCAATTTTCAAAAAATTGTAACTTTTTTTATTTTTATCCGATTTTCTCGATATTTCGGCAGCACCTCAAGGCATCTATGTGCTTGTAAAAAAAACAGCCCGGAACTTCAGGGCGTTTTGCTGATTTACAATTAAATTTAATGTTGGTCAGTGGTGGACGAATACGACCAAACGGGAAAAAACATTGAATGCTTTACACAAGTAGTTTGTCTCCTGATCTCCTGAAGCACTTAGCTGCAAAGTCCAAACGCATTTTGTACCTTCTGCCTCCTCAATTAGTTTTTCTTAAGGCAATTCTCAATAAAACTAATTTTTAACGAGCGACAGATAAGAAAATTGAATATTTTTTAAACAGCGGCGATAAATGTAATCGGCTCACACTTTTTTGAAAAAAATCGTGTAAGAATTTTTTGTTATACCTATGCTCTTTCAGAATACTTTTTATTTTTGTCGAAAATCTGAATCGTTTGGCCACCAGAGGCGTTCAATGGATCCTTGTTTTTGACAAAAACGAGGTTTAGAAATTTAAAAAAAAACGAAACTTCTCAAAGTTCGATTGCATCCATTTTCAAGGGTTGATGAGGGCTCAAAAAGGAACGTTTTCTAAAAATTTCAAACCCATATTTCAGTTTTTTCGACAATTATCGTGTTTCATAGAAACTTCTAGAAAAGTCGAAAAAAAAACTTATTATTTTCAATAGTAGATAGAAAAATGATACAAAGATCTGTTTAGCGCCGTTCGAGAGCCACCAAATTTCAAAGTTTATCTGAAAGCGTTTCTGAGATATAGCGACCGAAAGGTAAAAATGTACAAATAGTAATACAAATATTTTGGGAATACATCCTCATTTTTTGCGACGAAGTCTCTCAGTTACTTCGCTTTAGAAAGCTTATCAGTATAAACTCCTAGATAGTATCGTTGATTGAAGGAAAAAGGAAGATGCGCAACCTTATGGGCGAATTCGTGGCAGTGCTGATTTCATTCCACTTACATTTCAGCTGCTGCAGCTCTCGTTGTGATGAACGTCGGCTGCGGCGTTTATCGGGAAACGATGAGATTCGTGGAAGACGGTGCCGCGGAATATTATTATGGTTTATTGATCACCCAACGTTATTATTTAATCCAACCAAAATTTTATCGCTTTAGCCGTTAACAGGGCCATAGCAATTATAGGTCTTGACAATAAGAAAAAAACTTTGTGTTATTTTATGATTACAAAATAAAGGAGATTATTTTAGATATACGATTAAATCTAAATTTTAATTTACAAATTATTGTTACTTACCTTTTTTTAAGACAAAATTTACTGTTTACATTATTCTGAACTAGTTAATGTACAGGGTGTCCCAAAAGTGAACGTTTTTCCAATGTTTCTGACAAATAAAGCCCGTTATCAGTGCTAATTTATGATGAGGACCGAAACATCGGGTCAAAAATCTAATCACGTCATATTGTTGAGAAAAAAAATGGCAATGAGAATGAATTTTTAAGTAACTTCCGGAGTAGAACAAAAAAGTGAAATATTTTTGAATTAGGTACTTATTTTTTGATTCTAATAAAAGAGGTAGAGAGAAATAAATTTAACATTTGCATTGCAACATTTTTGGCTTCAAGATAACGTAGATAAATAAATTTTTGACTCGACGCGTGCTTTCCGTTCCTCGGCAATTATTATTAACTAGCATTGATGATGTTTTTTTAGTCCGAAATATCGGAAAAATGTTAAGTGTGATACGCTGTTGGATTTAGAATTAAAGTTACTGTTTATAAAGAACATAAACTTTTTAACTATTTAAAAAGCAAAGTTTATACTGAACGTTCGGGGATAAATCGTCGAATCGTAAACTTAAAATCGTAAAATTAAATAACATATTTTTGTAGAGGAAACATCCTCAATTTCAAAACGGCATTTGATTGAGCACAAAACTGGGCAACTTTGCCACAATTTAAACTTTTCTATATCTCGTATAGCTTCTCCTAATGGTCAACCTAGAAATCGGAATACCCTGTACACCATGTGGGCGATTTTCCATAAGTTTTTTAAAATTAAAAATTAAAGGAAAATATTGTTCATAAAAGATTTTAATTTTTTTTACAATGACTATATTTCAAAATTTTCAAACAAAACGTAATTTAGAAATAATACATACTCAAACCAGTAGGTAAATAAATATGCAATGTTTGCATTAAAAAGATAATGAAAATTTAGAAAAAATGTGAAAATAAACTTACATTTAACTACTAAATAGGTACTATCCATATATAGTAGTATAAGTAGAAGTATTGTAATCGTGAAAAAATCACTCTCCGAGATTTTTTCGGATCTTAACTAGGGTTCCTAGATGACGAAAAACATGTTTTCTCAATTCCATCGGTCTGTCTGTCTGTCTATTCGCGGCGTAGCTAAAAAACTACTTATCCGATTGACTTTGAATTAAGGGTCATATGGGGATGACCTGGAAACATTTTGGTAAATCCAATATGGCGAAACAAAAGGGCGGCCTAGTGAAGTATTAAAGAAATTAGTATTAAAAAACTAATCATCCAATTTATTTTAAATTTTGCAAAAACATCAAGTATTATGTTGAAAACAAGTGGTAACATTTTGGTAGAAATCCAAGATGGCGGAACAAAATGCCTGCATAATAAAATATTTAAAAATTCAGCCTGAAAAAACTACTTAATGGTTTGATTTCAAATTGTGTGCCATAACTAATTGTGGTGTAGGGATCAACTAGTAAAATAGTAGTTTAGCGTTGCTAGATGCCAAAAAATATGTTTTATCAATTCTGTCGTTCTGTCTGTCAGTTCGCGGCATTGCTTAAAGACTACTTACCCGATTTGCTTCAACTTTTGGTCAAAAATTAAGGGTAATATGGGTATGACTTGGAAAAAATCCAAAATGGCGGCCTAGCGAAATGTTAAAAAAATGATTTTGAAAAAACTGCTTATTCAATTTATTTCAAATTTTGCATAAACATCAAGTATTATGTTGTAATCAACTGATAAAATTTTAGTACGAAACCAAAACCGCGAAACAAAATGGCGGTATAATAAATTATTTAAAACACAAGCCAGAAAAAACTACTTAATGGATTGATTTCAAATTGTGTGCCATAACTAATTGTGGTATAGGGCTCAACTAGTAAAATTGTGTTACTAATTCAAGATAGTGAAACAAAATTGCAGCCAAATAATTTTTTTGTAATCATGAAGATCACCGTCTCAGGGTTACATATCTTCACGTTTTAGTGTCTCTAGATGTCAAAAAACCTGTTTTATCAGTTCCGTCGGTCCGTTTGTCGATCTATGTGTCAGTTCGCGACATAGCTTAAATACTACTTACCCGATTGACAAATTTTGAGCAAATATTAAGGGTCATATGAGGATGGCCTGATAATGATAAAAATCCAATATGACAGAAAAATATGAAAAAAATTTTGTTAGAGTGGTGTATTATTTGTAGTTAAGATTTAAAAAAAAAACAAGTTTTTTATAAATTGTCGATGTTTTGCAGTTTAATTGCTGCATCATCAGGACACATATAGATCTAATATCGGACATGAAACCCATATTTTCAGAACATTTACTCCGTTGTTCCGCATGTGGTGTATTATTTGGGGTATATAGAAAAAAAAAACAAAAGTCTATTTTTAAATAGTTTACGTTTCGCAACTGTATTGTTGCATCTTCAGGATACATATGTAGATTCTATGTCCAGTATGAAACCCATATTTTCAGTCTTTACCTACTGCGCTGGACCGCAGATATTTCCTATATTAAGTTTCTAAATGGTCTTCGTTAACGATCCTCTTGTTTTTATGTCAGAGTGGTGTATTACTTGGGGTTAGCTCCCAGTAAATAAGAAAATGACTTTTTTTAAATTGTCGACGTTTCGCAACTTTATTGTTGCATCCTCAGGACACATGAATTTTATATCCTGCATGATACCCCTATTATCAGTCTATACCTACTCCGTTGGTTCGCAGATATTTCCCAGATATTAAATTTCTAAATGGTTTTCGTTAACGATCTTCTTGTGGTTATGTTAGAGTAGTGTATTTTTTTGAGTTAAAAAATATCTGCGGACCAATGGAGTAGGTAAAGACTAATATGGCTTTCATGCAGGATAGAAAAATCTATATGTCCTAAGGATGCAACAATAAATTGGCGAAAGGCTGTTTTGTTTACTGGATCCTAACGCTCAATAATACACCACTCTAACAAAACAACAAGGGGATCGTTAATGAAAATCATTCTGAAACTTAATATCTGGGATATCTGCGGGCTAACGGAGTAGGTAAAGATGATTATATGGGTTTCAATTTAAGATCGCGAAACAAAAAAACCGCCAAATAAAATTTTTAAAATGCAGAAAAATTAAATGTGAAAGTGGGATACTTATTGAATTTATTTTAAATTATGCCCAAAAGTCAAATGTGGCATAGATAGAAAGGAAATGGTAAACATATTGGTAGGAATCCAATAGGAACAAAATGGCGCCCAATAAGAACGAAGAGACAGTATATGTAACGCATATATACGGTGACTCTGTATTGAACTAACTTGGATCACACTTCACTTTTCCTAATAAAAGTAATAATTCATAACGAGGAAAGTTCCGGGTAAAGGAATTTACCGTTTTTTTTTTGCATACAACATGAAAGTTATATTTAGTTATTTAATTATAAATTTCAACGCGCGCTATACATGCAGATTTTTAATTATTAGTATATATTTTTGTTAACGCCATTTTGCTCCTATTACTTAAACAATTATGCGAAACGTCCAAATTTCTGCTTGAGACATTTTCTCTGTAAATATAGGAAAAAATCCTTGTGCTACTTTATTAATACAAAATAAAGCAGATTGTTTAAATCGAAAATTTTAATTTACAAATTATTGCTACTTACCTTTTTTTTAAGACAAAATTTATTTTTTTCATTATTCTGAACTAATAAAGTTACAGGATGTCCCAATACTTCTGACTAATAAAATCCTTCATCAGTGGTAATTTATGATGAGGAACGAAACATCGGGTCAAAAATCTAATCAGTCATATTGTCGACGAAAATAAATGGCAATGAGAATGGATTTTTAATTATGGAGTAGAGTAGATCAAAAAAGTGAAATATTTTTGAATTAGGTACTTCTTTTCTGATTCTAATAAAAGAGGTAGAGACAAAGAAATTTTACATTTCCATTACTACATTTTTGCCTATTTCAAGATGACGTAGGTTATTGAATTTTTTACCCTACGCGGGGTTTCCGTTCCTTGGCATTCATTATTAACTAGCATTGATGATGGTTTTTTAGTCCGAAATATCGTAAAAATGTTAAGTGTGATATGCTGTTGGATTTAGAATTAAAATTACTGTTTATTAAGAACACAAAATTTTTGACTATTTAAAAAGCAAAGTTTATAATGATCGTTCGGAGATTAATCGTCGAATCGTAAACGTAATAATATATTTTCGTAGAGGGAATATCTTTTTAAAAAACGTAGAAAATTAAAAGGATTTTCAAAAATCTCTATTTTTTCGGATATCTATTAATATCCTCAATTTCAAATTTGGGCAACTTTTTTACAGTTTACACTTTTCCATATCTCGTATAGCTTCTCCCTCCTAGAATTGGGATACCCTGTACACCATGTGATTTTCCCTTTTTTTTAATGAAAAATGAAAGAAAAATATTGTTCACAGAAGATTTTTATTTTTGTTTACAATGACTTAGGGCATAGATAAGTAAAAGCAAAGTTGAAATAAAATGACTTTGTATTTCAAAATTTTCAAACAAAATATGTTCTTAAAAAATAATACATAATCAAAACGAAAGGTAAATAAATACGCAACGTTTGCATTAAAAAGTAAATGAAAGTTTAGAAAAAATGTTAAAATAAACTTACATTTAACTACTAAATAAGTACTATCCATAAATACAAAAGGAAGTATTGTAATTGTGAAAAAATCACTCTACGAGATTTTTTCGAATCTTCACGTTTTAGGGTCCCTAGATGACGAAAAACATCTTTTCTCAATTCCATCGGTCTGTCTGTGTTTTTTTACATACTAACATAAAAGTTATATTCAGTTATTTAATTTTAAATTTTAGCGCGCTAGATGTAGATTTTTAAATATATATAATAAAATTATGCGAAACGTCCAAATTTCTGCTTAAGGCATTTTTTTCTTAAATTATTTTCGTGAATTAAACACATGCTAACGAGGTCCCGCGATTTCGTTCGCGTATGACGCTAACGAAAGGGATATAAATAGGCAGGTACTTAGATCGCCTTATTAGAAACCACGTTGTTGCATTTTCGTTCAATTTTTGTCAACAGGAGCTTGAGAGTTTTTTGTTTATAAATTATTTCCGATTTTTTGGACCACCCTGTATACATTTTTAAAAAATACGTAAAAAATAAAATGAAATATACCTGATCAAGCGTTGTTTTGGAAAATTAACCGTTTTTAAATAAAAAATATTGTATTATTTAAGGGGCGGTTTCATCCCTTTAAAATTTGATTTTTGAGCAGAATCGTGATTAATCAGTGGTCCAATTTTTTGAAACACTCGGTATAAATTTTTAAGAAACCTTAAAATATGTTAAATAACCAAATAAAATACAGGAGCTTAAGCGTTTCGCCGAAAAACCAACCGTTTGTTTAAATAAAAAATATTGTAATATTTAAGGGGCAGTTTCACCCGCCGAATTTTGAAAAATTCCTTCTTATCCAACCTCTACATCCTACTACCAACCAAAATGCATGCTTTTTCGTCAAGCAGTTTGAGCAGAATCGTGATCAATCCGTGACCCGATACAACACAAGAAATAGATGTGAAAGGTCTCGGTTACCAGATGATCCTTTAAAAAAAATGATATAAATCGGTGCAGTACAACTCTCTCACGAACTTGCTGAAAACTTTAGCTCAGTGTTTTAAATATATAGATTTTTTCAACAAATATTAAAAAGCATTAACACGTGTTTTTTTTTAAATAGCAAACCATTGTTTTGTTGTTTTGAATTATTTCACTGATTTTGAAATAGTAAATATTAAACCTACCATCACGGTCAGCAAAGGAAACTGAAAAAATTATGTATTCGACAAAATTCTTATTTTTCTATGTGGTTTATTTTCCAAAACTTTATTTTCGTGACTATACGTTTTTTATTCTTTACATTGATACATACCGCCATTTTGTTACGTTATGTTGAACTCCTACCAGTTTATCCTTATTATAACAATCAGTAAAATAAGATTTTTTTTTCGTTCATTTAAAAAGAAATATTCGTTCCGCCATCTTGAATTCGTACCACAACTTTACCAATTTATCTCTATATCATATTTAAGGCATGCATACATTTTGAAATTAATCTAATGAGTAGTTCTTTCAGGTTGATTTTTTAAATATTTTGCTAGGCCGGTATTTTGTTTTACTGTCTTATATTCATACCAATATATTACCAGTTTATTCCTATGTAACACTTGTTTTTTGTGCAACATTTGAGGAAATTGGATAACTAATTTTTTAAATAATACTTTTTTAAAGTTTCTTGAGGCCGCCATCTTGTTTCGGCATATTCGATTTTTACCAAAATATTTCTAGGTCATCCCCATATGACTCTTAAACCAGACAGACGAACCGATGGCAATAAAAATATTTTTTGGCATCTAGGGACGCTAAAACCTGAAAATATTTAAAACCTGAGAGGGTGATTTTTTCACGATTATAAATATTTTATTTGGCCGCTATTTTGTTCCCCTATCTCGAATTATACCCCAATTAGTTATGGCACACAGTTTGAAATCAGTCCATTAAGTAGTTTCTTTCAGAATGAATTTATAAATATTCCATTAAGCCGCCATTTTGAATTCTCACTACCATTTTACCAGTTGATTTCTACATAATTCTTGATTTTTGTGCAAAATTTAAAATACATTGGTTAAGTAGTTTTTAGTAATAACTTCACTAGGCCGCCATTTTCTTTTGACATCGGATTTTTACCAAAATATTATCAGGTCATTCCCATATGACCCTTAATCACAGAATTAAACTGTGCCTTAATTTTTGACCATAATTTTTAATCAATCGGGTAAGTAGTTTTTAGCTAAGCCGGGAAGATACGGATCGACAGACAGACCGACAGAATTAAGAAAACATGTTTTTCGGCATCTTGGGACCCTGAAACGTAAAGATTTGAATAAATCTTGTAGGATGTTTTTTCACGATGACAATACTTTCCTTTTACGAGGGAAGTAAAGATTATTTGGCCGCTATTTTGTTTCGCCATCTTGAATTCGTAATACATCTTTACCAGTTTATCTCTATGTCACACTTAATGCTTGGATCAAATTTGAAATTAATGTCATTTTGTTTTTCTATCTTATATTCATACCAAAATGTTACCGGGTTCATTCCCATGATTTTTGGGCAAAATTTGAAGAAATTGCATAATTAGTTTTTTAGTAGTAATTTTTTTAGCGTTTCACTAGATCGCCATCTGGTTCCGGTATATTGGAGTTTTATCAAAACATTACCAAATTACCCACATGTGACCATCAATTGTTGAATAAAATTTGAAGTCAATCTAATGAGTAGTTTTTAAACTGCGAACTGAGAGACAGACAGGCAAACCGACACAGACGGACCGAGGAAATTGATAAAATATTTTTTGGAATCTAGGGACCTTAAAACCCGAAAATATGTAAAATCTGAAACGGTGATTTTTCGTGATTATAAATATTTTATTTGGCCTCCATGGTGTTTCGCTATTTTGAATTAGTACCACAGCTTTACTAGTTCTACTCTATACCACAATTAGTTATGAAACACAATTTGAAATCCGTCCATTAAGTAGTTTTTCAGGCTGAATTTTAGAATATTTTATTAAACCGCCATTTTGTTCCGCCATCTTGGATTCGTACCAAATTTTACTAGTTGATTCCTACATATTACTTGATTTCTATAGGTACACAATTTTAGATAAATTGGATAAGTAATTTTTTAGTAAAATTTTTTATAACATTTCAGTAGGCCACCATTTTGTTTTGCAATATTGTCATATTTTTACCAAAATGTCACCATGTCATCCCCAGATAACCCTTAATTTTTTATCAAAATATAAAGTCAATCGGGTAAGTACTTTTTTTACTATGCCGCGAACAGCCAAAACATGTTTTTCGGCATCTAGGGACCTTGAAACCTGAAGATCTGAAAAAACCTAGGAGAGTGATTTTTTCACGATTTCAATATCTCCCTCTTACCAGGGAAGTCAAAATAAAATAGGAATATGCCAACCGTTTTGCTCTGGGCTTTCGCTAAACAAAACCGTTTGGATTTTACAGGTTGTCAAAATTATGAAATGAAAATTTTCCTCAATATTTTAAAATCAATTAAATTTAGGCCCATGGTGTATACAGTGTGTTTTCAGACACACTGTATATATATATATATAATATATATAATATATATATATATATATATATATATATATATATATATATATATATATATATATATATATATATATATATATATATATATATATATATATATATATATATATATATATATATATATATATATATATATATATATATATATATATATATATATATATATATATATATATATATATATATATATATATATATATATATATATATATATATATATATATATATATATATATATATATATATATATATATATATATATATATATATATATATATATATATATATATATATATATATATATATATATATATATATATATATATATATATATATATATATATATATATATATATATATATATATATATATATATATATATATATATATATATATATATATATATATATATATATATATATATATATATATATATATATATATATATATATATATATATATATATATATATATATATATATATATATATATATATATATATATATATATATATATATATATATATATATATATATATATATATATATTATATATATATATATATATATATATATATATATATATATATATATATATATATATATATATATATATATATATATATATATATATATATATATATATTATGATATATGAAAACACACTGTATACACCATGGGCCTAAATTTAATTGATTTTAAAATATTGAGGAAAATTTTCATTTCATAATTTTGACAACCTGTAAAATCCAAACGGTTTTGTTTAGCGAAAGCCCAGAGCAAAACGGTTGGCATATTCCTATTTTATTTTTACTTCCCTGGTAAGAGGGAGATATTGAAATCGTGAAAAAATCACTCTCCTAGGTTTTTTCAGATCTACAGGTTTCAAGGTCCCTAGATGCCGAAAAACATGTTTTGGCTGTTCGCGGCATAGTAAAAAAAGTACTTACCCGATTGACTTTATATTTTGATAAAAAATTAAGGGTTATCTGGGGATGACATGGTGACATTTTGGTAAAAATATGACAATATTGCAAAACAAAATGGTGGCCTACTGAAATGTTAAAAAAAATTTTACTAAAAAATTACTTATCCAATTTATCTAAAATTGTGTACCTATGTAAACTTAAAGCAAAAACCCCGAAAAATAAAAAGTCACACACAATTTATGAAATCCCTTGTACAAATCGCAATGCTGTATATATTGGTCAATCGAGTCAATATCTCGAAAACAGAATAAACGGCCACAAGTACGATAAGAAAAATCAAATCGCTTTGACAAAACACGAAACCCAAAATAATCATAAATTTAATTACGAAGAAACTCGCGTATTAAAAACGGAACAACATAAAAGAATAAAGGGAAGTTTTAGAAATGATTTTTATAAAAAAGAACTCAAATTCTGTGAATTCAAAACCTAAGTAAAATTTACAACAATATACTGTAAAAAAAAGTGAGGACTCCGGGAATGGAACCTTGGACCCCTCGAGCCTGGTCTGAGGCGCTATCCATTAAACCACGAGGGTGTTGCAAAATTTTATAATATTTAATGTTTCTGTCACGGTCATGGGCGGAATAATCATTCTACAAAATTAATTTTAACTTACGTGGAGTGTGTAATGTTATTGTCTGTTTGTGGCTAAGCAAGTATTTCGTTTTATATTTTTTTACTCAAAGTTTTGTAAATTTGACGTGAAATGATTTCTGCCTTAGGTAAGTAATAAAAAAAAATGTATATTTCCTCTTTGTGGTTAATAATATCATATTTCATGTTAGTCCATAATTCTTACCACTTTTTTCATGTTTTTATTCATTTTTTTAGTGTAGACAAGATCATTGATAAAGGGTAAAAAATAGCCGAAACGCTTGAATTAATAAAAAAAACAAGGATATGAAATTATTTTGTTTTATTCCTTGTATGAACCTCATCCCAAGAAATTTGTTTTTGAAAAAAATGTATAAAAAAGGTTCAAGAAACATTCTACAAAAAAAAAATATATATATATATATATATATATATATATATATATATATATATATATATATATATATATATATATATATATATATATATATATATATATATATATATATATATATATATATATATACTGGGTGGTGCACCAAATATGGGGTGGACGATTGTGGGCAAACGGAGAGGAATTTGAAAAAAAAAAATTTGGGATATGATTGATAGACAAGAACGCTGTGTTTTAAAATTATACCCATTATACAGGGTAGTCTGAAAAGTTCGTGGTGAACCAAACTTGTGTTTTTTTAAATGGGATACCCGGTATATTATTATTTTAGTTGATTCTCCTATTCGTTGCGATCATTTTGATATAAGGTTAGTTGGGTCTAAAATTTATACCAAGGGAATGGGACGAGGTTAAAGTGGAAAAAAGGGTTATACTCCGGCCATTTTTTGAAAACAATTGAAGCAGGTATGGAAAAATCAAATATTCTATAAAATGTATTGTATCTAGGACTACAATAATCGCTTGTAAGTCGTTCAAAATTATTCACTGTTATACAGGGTGGTCAAGTTTTGCAAATCTACCTTGGATTGAATTTTTTTAAATGGAACACCCTGTATATTTTACTTTCATGTTAAAGATAACATTATTAGCTTTCAGAAAATACCATATTTGATACCTTTCTGACCAACAGTTTTTCAGTAAATTAGCTGTGAAATCAAAATTTCTTCATTATAACACGAATTACTCTGAATTCACGTTGTTAAAATTGACAATTTAATATTAGGAGGCCATGATATCATCATAAATTGAACAAAAGATTGACAGTCCTGTCAAAACAGCAAAGTGTCAGAATATTGTCATCAGTAAATAAATAAATATTGTTCTTTGATGATGCGATGCCGAAATAAAACAAGATAGAAGCTTTTGCAAGTTTATCATAGAGATTTCAAGAAACAGGAAATGTTGCTTTCAAAAAACGTAAAGTAATTAATAAACCAGTTACCAATGAAGATAATGCTTTGACAGTATTAATAACAGATCTTTTTTTACAAAAAAAATAAATTTAATATAAATGAACAAAAACAATGTAATTAAAACTTATAAAAGATGTTCAACTAAACCACCGTTTTGCTGAAGGCACATTTCGAGTCTATCCATAAATGAAAGTTTCACTTTTCTCAAAGTCAGGTCTGAAATGTTGCGAAAACTGCTTATTATTCTCAACTTCATATCTTCCACTGTGGTTGGAACCTCTTTATAAACTTCTTCTTTAACATGTCCCCATAAAAAGAAATCTAGTGGCGTTAAATCGGGTGACCTCGCAGGCCACTTAACTGGTCCACCTCTCCCAATCCAATGCTCTCTTTTCCAATTATTGAGAAAATGTCTTACATGCTATAGGTAATGCGGGGGTGCTCCATCATGTTGGAACCATAAGGAATTTCTTAACATTAAAGGTAAGTCTTCGAGCAATACGGGCAACTCATTTCTCAAAAAATTTAAATAGGCTTCTCCCGTTAAATGCTCTTTAAAGAAATATGGTCCTATAACATGAGAGCCAATTATATCTCCCCAAACATTAATTGACCATTTATTTTGATGGTCCACCTGACGAATCCAATGTGGATTTTCGGTTGAATAATAGTGCATATTATGTTTGCTAACCAAGCCGTTGCTTTTAAAAGTTGCTTCATCTGAAAACAGCACCCTATCTACAAAACCTGGATTATCCCAAATTGTATTTAAAAACCAAATTGAAAACTCTTGTCGTTGGACGTAATCGCGATCATACAGTTCTTGGTGTAATTCAATGTGGTAGGCATGATATTTATGTTGTTTCAGAATCCGTTTAATACTAGTGCGTTCAATATCAGTAGCTCTCTCAATTTCCCTGGTACTTGTGTGTGGATTTTTTTGCACTGTTAATAACACTGTCAACGCATTATCTTCATTGGTAACTGGTTTATTAATTACTTCACGTTTCTTAAAAGCAACATTGCCTGTTTCTTGAAACCTCTCTAATAAACTTGCAAAAGCTTCAGGTCTTGTTTTTTTTTCGGCATCGGGATATCGTACCACATAAGCCCTGCTTGCTAGTAAAGGGTTTTTTTGACACTCGCCCAACATAAAAGTCATGTTTATCAACTCTGGAGTACTCAAACTCGTTGTTACTTAACAATTTCTCGGCTTATCGTCAAAAAACAATGGTAATTGATGCCAATTCTCTGACACTTTGCGGTTTTGACAAGAATGTCAATCTTTCTTTTCATTTATGATTATATCATGGCCTCCTTATATTATAGGTCGTCAATTTAAGCAACGTAAATAATACCGTTTCTGTTAGAATAAGTAAATTTTGGTTTCACGGTTAATTTACTAAAAAACTGTTGGTTAGAAAGATATCAAATAGGGTATTTTCTGAAAGCTGGCGATGCTATCTTTAATATGACAGTAAAATATATGGGGTGTTCCATTTAAAAAAATTCAATCCAAGGTAAATTTGCAAAACTTGACCACCATGTATAACAGTGAATAATTTTGAACGACTTACAAGCGATTATTGTAATCCTAGATACAATACATTTTATAGAATATTTGGTTTTTCCGTACCTGCTTCAATTGTTTTCAAAAAATGGCCAGAGTATAACCCTTTTTTCCACTTTAACCTCGTCCCATTCCCTTGGTATAAATTTTAGACTCAACAAACCTCATATCAAAATGATCGTAACGAATAGGAGAATTAACTAAAATAATAATATACCGGGTGTCCCATTTAAAAAAACACAAGATTGGTTCACCACGAACTTTTCAGACCACCCTGTATAATGGGTATAATTTTAAAACACAGCGTTCTTGACTATCAATCATATCCCAAAAACGTTTTTTCAAATTCCTCTCCGTTTGCCCACACTCGTCCACCCCATCTTGGTCCTATGTCCTATGTCCTATGCTGACAGGTTCCGATTTTTCGGGATACTTTCATAGGCCTACTAATTTGCACCAAAAGGCAGTAAAGGTACTATCCTACGTCTTTTCGGTCACAAAAGTGTAATGCCGACACGTGCATGAAAAAAAATGAAAAGCTTAATTTTTCATCATATCATTTAAAATAGTAAGAAACTGCATTGCTGAAGAATATTTTTAAACTAGATTGCATCAAACGGTACTTAAGGTGCTATCGATTAACTAAGCTCTATCAGAAGGATTTAATATACCACCAAGAAGTAGATGAGGAAAGGTTTTATGTTATTTAGCTGCCGAAAAGGTTGGTTTTTCCAAAACATTTTAAAAGGTGTTAATAAATGAGAAGTATAACATCTCCGAGTTCGAAGTAGCGGAAACCGCATTGCTGGTGGCATAGATCAGCTAAATTGTGCCAGAAGGTTGTAAAGGAACTACCTTAAGTCCGTTTTGTAATAATAGTCTAATGCCGGCAATATTTTTGATTTAACGCTTTTCGTTTGGCAGATATAAATAAATCAAAATTTAGTTTTTGGCCTTATATCTGCCAAACGGTCCACTGTATCCTCATCTCTAAATGTTGGTGCGTGTATCGCATCGTTTTCTACATTTTTCGTGGTTTAGGTTTTTTTTATAACTTGCACGGTTTTTCATTTATCGGCAAAAAACTGATTTTTTTAAATTTTAAACGGGGTAGAGATGTTAAAATAAGGTATTTTATAAAATTGGGTTTTATTCCCTAATACAATACCGTATCAAACGGGTTTATACGGTATATTAAAAATATAAATAATTTGCTATAAACAATAGCAGTTGGTGTTGTCACGTTCTGTTTAAGCTGAGATTACGTAGTCATCACCAAAATGGGGTAACTATTTCGTGAATGACGTGTAAATGTGACTGACAATTAAGTAGGTAGTACGGAATTGAGTAGTTCAATTTTAAGTAGCCGAATAGTAATAATTCAGCCTATTTGTTACTTCCTTATATCTCTCTTTATTTAATCCATTTTAAAAATATGTATGGTTCTTTTTAATACAAAGAAAACAGTTATGGCGAACACAAACGCTCAGATTTGGAATATGGTGAAGAGCGTATAGGATACGCTATAATACATGCGTTTCACTTAGTTTTCTAGCTATGCTAAGAACCTAAAATTAAAACGCAGGTAATTTCTCTGGTGGCTGATGATAGTCGTAAAAAACTTACGCGCCTTTAAAATTCGTTAATTTTCAATAGATTTTGGTGAAATATATTGGCCAATTAAGTCTCAAAAATATAATTTTGGACTTTGGTTTAAATAGTAATTATCATTATATATCTTATTATAAAGAGTGATTCTTTCTTTAACGTGATGTTTAATTTGTATGCTTTTTTAATCTTTATACTCACAAAAATAAACGTTATAGCTAAATATTTATAGAGGAGATAAAAATAAACAATGCCGTTCTATTGGACTTTTACTTTTAAGTTAGCTGCACTTCTTTACTGAGAAAATTACTTAACATGCCACTGCCCCCATACGCTTTTATAGTTTTGGATTTTTAAATACGCAACTATCACTTATACTAAATTACTTTGAAGTCTACTAGTTATCTACAAAGTTCCCATTAATCCGATACTACATATTATTACCAAGCGGTTACGATTTGCGAACATTCCGCCGTTTCTTTAAAATATGATGCGTTGTGCACGTAGCGTCGTAGCATGCGGAGAGTTGCGCTACTTAAGTCACTGCTATAATTCTGTTATAACCATAACCCTTTGTTTGGATTTATTTTTCGTTTCCTTAAAATACCGCTTTAGATTTTATTTAAGTATGACATAACCAGGTTGTGATATTTTTAATGTTCTATAGAATGTTGAAGAATGACGAAAGATACTTTTTTTTTTCTAAAAGTTTAAATGGGCACAAACATATTATCGTTAGCTTTTCTGAAATATGACTAAATTAATCTACTGTAATATAAAAAAACTGGATCAGCTAAAAGGTTAATTAATGAAAGTATTATTAATTTCAGTCGACAAGGAGTAATATGCCCCAAAAAAATTTAAATTGTAAATGTAGGGTTTTATTAATGTTTTACTTTAAGAATCTATTCGAACTATCTAGTGCAAACTTACTTTTTCATTTTGATTTTTAACAAATAACAATATTTGTGCAAGCGATTAATGAGAATTGTCTGCCAAGTGAATTTAGTAATGTAATTATGTACTAAAGAAGGCCTACAAAACAAAGTTTCTTTTATGCTAATCTTTGAGAGCTTCTACCTAAAATTTAGATGCTGAATGAAGTAAAACATACACTAAGACATGAAACAATATTGCCTTTTACGGGAAAATAAAATCAAAATATAATAATGTGCATTATTTAATAACTTTTCTTTGAATAAACTTAAACTTAAGACATTTACGGTCATAGTCATTTACAAATTCATCACAAACACTTTATAATTACAAACACATCTCTCCATATATCCAATGGTTCAGAACTTATTGTTTGAATCAATATTCGCTTCAATAATCACAAAACCTAATAAAAAAATACACCCAAACAACAAACCTCATAAGAAACCCACGTAGGCAAAAAGTAAACAAAACGACTTTAGCAGCAATATGGCCGAACCAACCAAAAATCGGTTACCCTATTGTCGTCACTGTCCTTATAAAGCAAATGTAGACCGAATCTCGTACCAGCACCCCTATATCTGTGAACCTCAAATACAAGAGGTAATAGTTTACTTGTAGTAAATAATTACTGTAATTTTTAATTCAAAGTTGCAACAGAAGAATAAAGACTTGTAATATCCAGTTTAAAGTAACATTAGACGATAACCTTTTCTACTCTGCAACGACTCGTTTTACTTGATAGTAATACGTTATAGGAGTACATTTGATCGTAATGGAGTAGTCTCTGCAAGGTTCAGGAAGCTACTGATACGTAAAAGTTGAAATTTAATAAACAGTAACTTTAAATAATTAATATTGTGTCACGGAAAAAAAAATGACGACCTTGGAGTCAATTCCGTAAGTAGCTGCTTGGCAGTAGTTATTATATAATTACTTTACATGGAAAATTACTATAAAGTATTATTCGCAGTAACAAATACATACATAATACTTAAAAACGTGTAACCCAAAGTGTTTATTGATATATAGTAAGATTATTACTAATAAATACGTAAAAACTCTCAAAGGGTAGTAGTGGAAACAGTTATAGCTACTTTAGTCCTAGCTGGGTGAAGCAAATATTTAATAAAATTACATATCTCAACATGTAGGCAGGTCTAATCACGGAGCGTTTTGATAAATAATATAAACAATATTATTAAATAATATTTATATTATGTATCGAAACATTCCGTGGACATACTTGTCTACATGTTGAGATATGTAATTTATTAAATATTTGCTTCAATCAATTTAAAGTTATATTTTTATTAAGTTGCGAAAGAGCCAAAAAAGATTTTTGTTTCTCATTCTAAACACAACTTAGTAGTAGTCTAATACCGACACGTTTGGATTTATCGGGACACTTTATAGTATGAAATAAATGAAAAGCTTAATATTTCATCATAACATTTAAAATAGTAAGAAACTGCATTGCTGAAGAATATTTCTAAACTAAATTGTATCAAAGGGTGGTCAAGGTACTATTTAAAGTTATTTAGCTATTAAAGGTTTATATTTCCCAAGACACTTAAAAAAAATGTAATAAATGAAAAATAACATTTTACATCTCCACATTCAAATAAAAAAATCGCGTTGCTGGGAACATAGATCAACTAAATTGTACTAGAAGGTAATAAAGGTACTCTTTAAGTCCTTTCGCTATCAAAACACTAATGCCGGCAGGTTTCGATTTTTCTGGACACATCAAAAATGTCAATAAATGAAAAGCATAATTTAATATATCCACAATCACCCTAGTGAAAAACCGCATAGACGCCTAGACCAACTAAATTATACTAGAGGGGTACCGAAGATACTATCCTAAATCTTTTTGGTAACAAAATTGTAATGCCGACAGGTTTTGATTTTTAGGTACACTTGAACAAACTGATTTGCTGAAGGAATTTTTTAACAAGTGGCCAAGAAACTGTTTTAAATTATTTAGCTATTAAAGATTAAATACCGACAGGTTTGGATTTTCCAAGACATTTTAAATAAAGTTAATAAATGAAAAGCATAATTTTACATCTCCGCATTTAAAGTAGTGAAAAACCGCATTGATGGAGGCCAAAAATCAACTAAACTGTGTCAAAAGGTGGTAAAGGTACTACCGTAAGTCTTTTCGGAAACCAAAGTCCTATAATGACAGGTTCCGATTTTTCGGGACACGTTCAATATGTAAAAAACGTAAAAAAGGTAATACTTTATGTCAGTTCAGTTTCACAAACCCGAAATTGACTTTTTAAAAAGAATTTATTTTGAGAACCGAGTTACATATATTCTACCTTATACTAACTTAACAATATTTTACGAATACAATTTATATTAAAATATATGCTGATGTCTACAATCGAGTTCTTGTGAATTTATACAATTAATCAGCATTATGGAACACATAACTCCTCCCGACCTAGAGACGAGCTTACGGAGGTAGCGAGCTTCAGATGACTATCTCTGAATTGGGTGTGGTGTTAACTTCTTGGTATCTCGGGGTAGGCTTGGGCTTCTTGAATCTTGGGCTAATGATTCTCTTGTAGAGGAAGTAACGAATTACTATAAGTATTACCAGATACACTAATAGCGTCCAAAAACTGAATTTGTGGAAGTATACTGGCTGATGAAGAACTTCTTGCTTCGTTGAGATTCAAAGAGCTTAGTTCAAAGTTACTAAACTTTATTGGAACCGACTCCTCCTTCGAATACTTCAGATTTATTTGGGGAAGTTGTTTGTTGTATTTGAAGTGTATTTTGGGGTCTTGGTACGTCTTTAATAATACGTTGTTTATGTATATTTCGCAGCTTGGGTTCATTTCGAGGATGTAAGTTCCTTTTAGTGCAATATTATCTTTGTTCGCACCGCATTGTTGTACTGCTACTACTTGCTTTGGAATTATTAACATCCATTCTTGCCTTTCTAGTTTCTCAATTTTGATACCTCGGATTTCATTTTCATCTGGTGACATTGAGTTATATTTTGGATAAACTTGAGCATCTGTACCTCGCATGGAGGTTCTTCACCGATGGGCGCTGGGTTGAGTGCAGGGTAGAGGTATTCTTCCGTACTGACTTCTTGGCGTTGTTGGTTAAATGAGGCATACTTCCGCTCATTGAGGATAAGGTATTTGGATTGAGGGAATATCATTTTGAAGTGATTTGACGAAGAGCATAGAGGTGGTAGAGTATATAGTTATTGCTTTCTACAATAGGCTTCTATTATAAAAATTATTTGATTTCTTTTTGAATAACTTTTGATTTGTAATATTTTTTCAAAAATAAGACTATTTTCGAGATTTGGAAGAAATGGGAGTTTACCAGATTTTATTTCGTTCGTTACAATTTCAATCTCATTATAGAGATCGTTGGGATCTAAAATTGAATTATGAAACGTGTTTAATTTAGAAAACGTTATTGCTATTTGTATTTTTTTCTAAGATGTCGTAAAGTTCTTGAAAAGATGTTATTTGAGAAATTAGCATTTGTATTAAAAAATAGTGGGTTGTCGCTATTTGTTTTGTTTCTAAGTGTTTAAGGACTTCTTCGATTTGTAAGGTACGCGATTCTAAGATAAGATGGTTATGTGTTAAGTTTTTTGAAATTTCTTGAGATGAGATTGCTTTGTCGTACTTTTCGACATCGTCTTGATCAAGATTACCTGTTAAAGATTTAGGATTTATCTGTGCTATTTGTGATTTGATTTTATCTTCGAGAATAGAAGCTAAATTATGAGTTGTAAAATTCTTTTTTATAGGTCGTTGAGTTCTTTAGGAAAGTTACTATTTTCCTAAAACTAGTTTTTAGAAGTGTATATTCGTCTAATATGGGTGTTGTGATAGATTTGTACGAATGACCAAAAATCGATTATATTTTGGGAGTTGCCAAGTTTTAATGGTAATAGTCCGGGGTTCTTGTTGAGGTTGTGGAAGGTCACTTCTGCGCTTGAACTTTCGAAGAGCCTGCAACAACAGGGTTTTTTTCTTTTATGTGAATAGTTTTGAGTTTATTGTTTGATTTATTTTTCATTGAAACTTTGTTATTTTCTAACAGTTCAACAATTTCGAAGCGACCAAGGAATTTCTTTTCCTTTTTGTCTGTCGAGTGGAAGCGTTCTACGGGGGAATTAGATTCATGACGAAACGATGTTGTAAAATGTATGTCTATTTTGTGGGCTTTTAGAAGCTCTTGTACCGTGTTGTTTTTAAATTCAGAACCGTTGTCCATTATTATTCGTTCAGGTATGCCGTAGAAAGAGAAATAATGTATTAGAGCTGTACAAATTTCAATAGAGGTTTTGCCGGACACAGACAAGGCTTGTTCTAACTTTGAAAATGTGTCTATAATAGTAAGAAATCCTTGGTTGTCGAATTTGAAAACATCTATGTCTAATAACTGGAATGGTTTTCCTACTGTTTCGGTAAGAACTAGAGGCACATACGGAGGTTTACGAGAATATTTTGATGTTTGGCATATTTCGCATTCGTTAATGTATTTAGACGGTTTTCATGAATGGCCAGTAGTAGTTTATTTTGAGTTTTTCAAAGGTTTCAGAAATGCCACGGTGATTACACTTGCCTTCGTGTTGGTATTTAATAAGGAGAGTGCGTTCTTCGGGGTCTTTTATTGAATTGACTAATTTAGTGCATTTTATTAATTTTAAAACTGTTGCATAAAAATGTCTCATGTATATGCCATTAAATTCGAGATACATAGAATTGTCGTCTATATGTAAATCTATGTCTCCCGGGTTATTTATTACGCTTTCATTTTCGATCGCATTGATGCATATTCGCGAAAGTGCGTCTGCTTTCGTATTTTGTTTGCCTTTTTTTATATATTATTTCGCAATCGTATTCCCCGAGTTTTAATCTCCACCTTACAAGTTTACTGTTTGGTTCTTATAGGTTAAACAACTAAACTAGAAGACGATGGTCGGTGAAAATTTGAAATTTTCGACCAAATAGATAAGGGCGAAAATATTTACAGGCCCATACTATGGCAAGTTCTCGATGGTAGAGTATTTAATTTCGGAGTCGCTTAACGTTCTAGAGGCGCAAGCTATTGGTTTGTCATTGGGAACATTTCCTTGAGATAATACTGCACCTATAGCAAAGTTGCTAGCTTCGGTTGTGAGAACCAATGGTTTTTCGAAATCGGGATATTGGAGGATTGGATTGGATAAGCAATTGTTTGCAGTGATTAAAGGAGTTGACGAAATCGAAGTTATGAATTATTTTTGAACCCTTTTTTAGATCAAAATACAGGACTTAACCCTTTTTTAGACAAAGAGTCATAGGTTTGGTAATTTTTGCAAAATCTCTGATGAAACGTCTATAATAACCTAATAACCCTAAAAATAATTTTATTTCTTTTTGGGTTTTCGGAATTGGAAAATTTTTTATAGCGAACATTTTGTCAGGATTGGGTTTGACACCCTCTGTGGTGACTACATGACTACATTGACTTCTTCGAAATTCGGATTTGTCCATTTGAATCTTAAAGTTTGATTCTCGAAGTCTGGTGAAAACTTGTCTTAGTCGGGTAAGATGTTCCTGTAGCGAAGTGCTAAAATTACAATATCGTCTAGATATACGAGGCAAATTTCGTTTTGAAGACCACGCAGTATATTGTCCATCACCCGGCCGAACTCGACGCAACCATGTCAACCCAGAGGTAATAGAGACGCTCAACACGCTATTTTCCAGTTTCTGATCATGTTTGGAAGCATTTTTCGCGCATGAAAAACATACAAGAATATTATTGTGGACTATACTGAGTGTGATGGCGGTTTCTGGTTAGTATTTCTGACACAAAATCACTACTTTTTTGCTCTATTGATTGGCGTAATAAGACTTTTTAATTCACCGTATCACCAAGTGGTTTAAAAAATCACCAAATCTGGTAAATTTTCACCAGACCTGGCAACATTGCTGCTGCATCAGCGTTCGTGGCCTCAATATGAATTGAAAACATACCACGTGACTGCGACCAGGAGCGATGACTCAAGTTTGCCAGGAGAGGAAGAAAAAAAAAGAAAAGGATGGAAGCCAACTGCATGGCACGGGGCGCGGTACGGCGAGTTAGAAAATATATTAATAATCAGGGAGAATTAATGGATTTATAATTTTCTTATAGGACATTTAATAAAATTAAATTTGGAGAGTGGGAACCTAATAATTGAAAAAAAAGGATTATAATTCAAATAATAGTTTACTTCATCTTGTAGGAGACAGATGAGCCGTCACTGGTTTCGATACGCTAAATATACCGATATTAATTTTTAAATATATCCTTTTAACATTAATAGATATCGATATGTTACCGTTTCAAAATGAAAAAATATCGGATGAAATAATAAAATATTGTACTTTTCTTTTGCCAAGCCAGACATTTCCTGGAATGGCAATAAATGCATACAACATACATTGTGTACTAATTTGCGCGCGGATCGGGCCGCAGATCGCGGATTATAATAAAGTTCTACGCACTTTTGTATGTATAAGCACAGAAAACTAGCTAAGGCAAGCTTTCAGCTAGCTTTTCTGTGGCATAAGTAACACAGTGGCCGGTAAGGAAATGCATTTCAAGGCGAATTTTAGTAGTCAATAAAAATAAAATTCAGGCCGAGATATCAGTATAAATCGAAATATATATCGAAAGTTAGTGCAATTAGATCGTATTCTGCAAAAATAACTGAACTGAACTTATTTATCTTACTGTTGAACGATATTCTAAGATAAAATTCTCCTTTGCTTGTATAATTATTTTACGGAATAACACGGAATTCCACGAATCCCACACGCTTGTACACAAGAATCCCAGGGTGGTTTACCCCTCGAACAAACCATGCTTGATTTGTTGGCAAGTCTCTTTCCACTTAACACGTTGCAGTAGATGGGAGGCCCATCTTGACCAAAAGTGCTGCAGAAGTTTCTGATGTCTTTGATATCGGGACAACTGGTTCTCCCTACCTCAAATCCATATAGTTGCGGTCAGGAATCGCAGTCAATGGTTCTCCTATAAGCAGATGTGCTGGAGTAAAGAGGTTTGGATCGTTAGCATCTTGGGTTAAAGGATATAAAGGCCTGGAGTTTGAGGCAAGCCTCTATTTGACACAGAACTGTATAGAAATCTTCGAGGGTTAATAACGCATTACCCAATACGCGCCTCAAATTGTATTTTACTGATTTAACCCCCGATTTCCAGATTCCTCCGAAGTGTGTTGATCTTGGAGGTATAAATGTCCATTGAATGCCTTCATTTGACAGAAAATTGTGAATCTCAAGATGTTGAGTTTCGAAAAAATGTTTGAGTTCATTATTGGCACCTACGAACGTGGTACCGTTATCAGAAAATATTTAAGCACATTTACCCCGTCGTGCCATAAATCTTCGTAATGAAGCCAAGAAGCAATCGGTTAAGTCACCGACAACCTCGAGATGTACAGCTTTACTGGCGAAACATACAAATAATGCTATATAAGCCTTGGTATCTTTAAAATTTCGCCCTCTCCTATCACGTAAGAGAAACGAACCTGCTTAGTCAACGCCGGAAACTGTAAAAGAACAAGAAGGTCTCAGACGTGATTCGGGCAAATTACCCATTAAATATTTTTCGCCTTTATCGTGTACAATTTTTCCTACAAGGTTTCGACCTAATAACGGCCAATACTATTCCCTAATGGAAGCAAGTAAGGCTTGCGGTCCAGCATCTAGAAGTTTTATATGTTGATGTCTAGCTATCAATGTGGTCAAATGATGTTTATGAGGTAAAATTGTGGGATGTTTTTTTAGTAAAGCAAAATTTCGAGTTAGAAATGTTATTTATAAAGCGACGAACATAAGAAAATACTCTTAAAAGTTTAATTAAGGAAGAATGACGTGTTATAAAATCACTTTGATTTTATAACACGTCATTTAATAGAGGCTTGCCTCAAACTCTAGGCCTTTATATCCTTTAACCCAAGATGCTAACGATCCAAACCTCTTTACTCCAGCACATCTGCTTATAGGAGAACCATTGACGATTCCTGACCGCAACTATATGGATTTGAGGTAGGGAGAACCAGTTGTCCCGAGATCAAAGACATCAGAAACTTCTGCAGCACTTTTGGTCAAGATGGGCCAAGGAGTACGTCGCCCATCTACTGCAACGTGTTAAGTGGAAAGAGACTTGCCAAAAACAAATCAAGTATGGTTTGTTCGAGGGGTAAACCACCCTGGGATACTTGTGTACAAGCGTGTGGGATTCCATGGGATTCGTGGAATTCCGTGTTATTCCGTAAAATAATTATACAAGCAAAGGAGAATTTTATCTTAGAATATCGTTCAACAGTAAGATAAATAAGTTCAGTTCAGTTATTTTTGCAGAATACGATCTAATTGCACTAACTTTCGATATATATTTCGATTTATACTGATAGCTCGGCCAATCAAAATTGATTGTTTTATGATTATGATGTTTTCAGTTTGGATAGTTACACATATATTTACGTTTAGTCGGGTAGTTTGTTATGTGTATTTTCATTGTGGTTTTATGCCTAATGTGCTTAATAATAATTTGAAGGTGTAGATATGTTTAGTAGTGTTTTTATAAATCGAAGCGTTAGCTAGCTGACAGTAAGTATACTTTCTACAGTTCCAAAGGCCCGACAAACGGCGCTTATGGTCCATTTTTAAACAACCGCACGTTAAGCAAAACTTATCGCTTCGTTTGTTGTTAGTTGTTGTCAATAAAGCGAGCGCAGTAAAGGGAGGGATGACATAAAAGTAAAAACGACACGCTTAATGAATAACGAAACGGATTTTTCGATTCATATTAAGTTAGACCATCTAAGAAAAATATGTATTGACTCTAATTTCAAATATTTTAGGGCAATTAAGATACCCTCGAAGATACCTTTCCCCCCGTAGTATTTAAGAAATTATATATACCTATATCTGAATTTTATTTTTATTGACTACTAAAATTCGCCTTGAAATACATTTCCTTACCGGCCACTGTGTTACTTATGCCACAGAAAAGCTAGCTGAAAGCTTGCCTTAGCTAGTTTTCTGTGCTTATACATACAAAAGTGCGTAGAACTTTATTATAATCCGCGATCTGCGACCCGATCCGCGCGCAAATTAATACACAATGTATGTTGTATGCATTTATTGCCATTCTAGGAAATGTCTGGCTTGGCAAAAGAAAAGTATAATATTTTATTATTTAATCCGATATTTTTTCATTTTGAAACGGTAACATATCGATATCTATTAAGGTTAATAAATTAATATCGGTATATTTACCGTATCGAAACCAATGACGGCTCATCTGTCTCCTAGAAGATGAAGTAAACTGTTATTTGTATTATAATCCTTTTTTTTTCAATTATTAAGTTCCCACTCTCCAAATTTAATTTTATTAAATGTCCTATAAGAAAATTATAAATCCATTAATTCTCCCGGATTATTAATATATTTTATAACTCGCCGTACCGCGCCCCGTGCCATGCAGTTGTTGACAAAGTTGACATTTTTTGACAAAGTTCTGTAAGTTCTACTGATGTGACTGGTTTAATTTCACGAGTATATTCTGGCCAATTTTCCTCAGAAAGCTGAAGCCATCAAGGACCATGGAACCAAAAATCAGATTTCACCAGGGTAGCAGAACTTACACCTCTGGTAAGTAAGTCAGCTGGGTTGTCTAAAGTATTTACATATCTCCATGACTCTCATTTAGTAAAGCCTTGAATTTACGACACTCGATTGGCCAATTTTGAGTAGATGTGGAGAATTATTTATCCATGAATTTACTATTGTAGAGAAACACCAATATGTAATACCTTTGAAACTGATATTAATTGAAGAAGTTACCCTGTCAGTTAATTCAGCTAACAACACGGAAGCACAAAGTTCGAGTCTAGGAATAGTTAAAACCTTGAGCAACTCGTGTTTTAGCACAAAAATAGGTTAGATGTAATCTCGCCAAGGCTGTCCGAGCAACGAAGATATAAACACGCAGCTGTTTGGGCAGCATCCCGAAATCCATGTAATTCAACAGAAATTGGATTTGGACAGCCGGCTTGTCTAGGAATGCCTAACTCATTAATTTGAGAAACTTCTGTACGATAGTTGGACCGAATGGCATGTAGATCAGCAGGAAATGACTCGTCCCAGGAAAGCTTTAAGTCCCACAGTTCCTGTAAAATAATCTTAGCTGTAATTGTAAATGGGGACAGCAATCCTAATGGATCAAAGAAGTGAACAGTGCATGAAAGAATGTTGCTTTGTAATTTTATCCTGTTGTGAACAATTAGTTATAGAATATGTCAAAGTATCTGTGAACGGCTTCCATATTAAGCCTAGTCTTGTTTTGTGTGTCATTTCGGAATGGTAGTGTGTGAAAGCGTTTTCATTAAGAGATTTTGATATCCATTTTCGTAAAACGTAAGCTAGTAAAAGTGATGAAAACTTATCTTTAACGTCTTTTTGCTCCTCAGCAGTGTCACAACCTATTAGCAGGTCGTCTACGTAGAAATCGTGGAAGATAATCGACGCTAGCCTTGGAAATTCATTGATATGATGATAACCGACTTCATGCAATGACCTACTAATAGCAAGGAAGGCAGCTGATGCAGTGGTGTAAGTAACGGTGTTTAATGTGTACACAGAAAGGTCACCTTTTTGATCAAAACGCTAAAGAATCTTTTGCAATTCTCTTTGGTCATTATCTATCCATACTTGAAGATTCATCTTTGCAATGTCCGCGCCTAGAACAAAGTTATGTAGTCGAAATCGTAGAAGTATAAAAAATAGGTTATCTTGAATGTTAGAACCACCCATCATAATATTATTAAGAGAATAACCTGCGTCACTCTTTAAAGAACAATCACCCTTTAGTTGCACTACTCTTAGAATCACCTAATACCTCTGGAGAAAGTTTAAGTGGTATTTTAACAATAAAATGACCATCTGAAGATTGAGTGACATTTTGCTTATAGTGATTTTCACAGAAAGTTTCTTCTTCTGCAAGATGTTTTCCTTTAGGACATTCCTCAATTTCTCAAAATTTGACAAGTTGATTTTCAAGGTTATTTGGTGTTGTAACAGAAGGGTATAGTTAAAATACACTGTTTTTAAAAGTTTGAGCCAAATCAGACTCGGATATTTTTTTACAGCTAAAAATAGGCTCATTTAGACCCAACCCGAAAACCCTTCATAAAACCTAGACTAAGAAGATATTAAGCTCAAAACCAAACAGAAAGGTATAATTTGCCATAAATAAGTTTCATTTTGAATCATAGACTGACTCACTCATGACTTTTTTGGACATCTTTTAATTTTTAAGTAAAATTTTTCTGAAAAAATTAACTTTCTATTTTCACTCATAGCATCTAAACGAAAAGCAATAAAAATCAAATGTACTTATAAAGAAAAAAATGCTCATTTTTACAACCTCTTGTGAACTAGACATATTTTAAGATTTTTTTTGTTTTTGCTTTTATTTTGAGACTTTTCGATCGGTCGGAACTACAAATTTTAACCTAGCGCGCTCGTTCTGGCATCAAAAGATAAAGAAATAAATCTATTATTTTATCGTAGAATACGTGAAAAATAATTACAGGTCCCAAAAACATCAAATTAACTTAAGAAAAATAAAAAAACAATTTCGCAAAGCTCCACAAAATCGTTGCTGCTTCTACAAGTTCGAGATTAAGAATGACCAACATTCCCCGAATGCCAAGGGTGCAAGTTTGCTCTGATTGGTCCAAACGTGCATTTTGGGCGGTTACCGTGAAAAGCTAACAAAACCAGTGCGTTTTTTGGTCAGAATTCAATAAGTTCAAGTCAGTCACAAAGTTAACGCGTATAGTACCGAAACCATCGATAAGGATTTTTTTCCTTCAAAGCGGGATGTACGCCGGAGCTTCTATCTAAAATTTTGCATAGCACTTAGCTCTAAAGTAGGATTTTCACTCGCGTGATTCGAGAAAGAGTCGTACGTCATAATAACCATGTATGCGTACAGCTTTCTTGGGTAATCTGAAGATCAGAAGATCGTGTGGTACTTAAAATTATCTTGAAGAAGATCACGGAGGTAAGCAGCCTTGAGTCTGATTTTTTACAACCCCATTCGAAGCTATTGGTTTACTTTTTGTGCTTAATCATTGTTTTGTCGAAATCGTTCAAGTGTTTATTATTTTATTTAAAATAACCCGGTAGTGCTTTTAACTCACTTGAAGTGTCAGCAGGGTTAACTTTAACTTTCAATTTGTTTAAACAGTGAACTGACTCATAATTATTAAAGCTAGTAATTTTTATTGAATCTTTGAAAACATTTAATAACTTATTTGAATATTAAGTAATTTTTGTAACTGTGTAATAATTTGATATGAACTAATTTTGATAAATTTTAAATCACTTAACTGATCACAACCCACCATGTAGGCAATATTAGTGCCATCTGATAAAGTCTCTCCGTTCGCGACCCTTTTATTTATTGATTTGCTTGATAACATTTTGCTTTTAAATAAATAACTTTTGCACTCTTTAAAGTGTCAATAAACTTAAACGAATTTTGTTTTCCAATTTCTTAATTAAATATTTGCTTATTAAATGCAAGCTATATATTTCAATTCAAAACTAACAAATCTTAAGTAATTGCTATCTAATGTAAAGAATACTCTGCTTTAACCCATATGTCAATTTGTATTTGTTAATAACAATTTTAAAGTTACCGAGACTGTGACTACTACAGGTTCTATCCTTGGTCGGATGGTTCCTAAAAATATTTATCGGGTAAAACTTGTAGCAATCAACTACATGTACTGAGTGTTTTCTCGAATTAGGGCATGTATAGGTTAGGATAGTATTTAAGGTGTAGCTTTGAAAACTACGCTTTTAAATTAATCCCATGAGACTTTTGGCCCGAGAGCTACTGAAACTTACGATCTCTTCTAATAGCAGAGGCTTGTCTGGAGTAAGTGCATTAGAACAACCGTGCCTTTATTATAAACAATTGAATATTTGAATTTATTTATTATTCATTTAGTGCATGATAATTAATGTGCTTGTTGTAGTGGTATTTGGGAACTACCATACAGTAGAAATTTTGCGACTATTTTCGAGGCACGTGGAAAGCCGTGGTGGAATAAGAAATTATTTATTATTATTGTTGCTAAATTTGTTTACAAAGTTTTAATTGTTGCTAACCTGAAAATTGTTAAAAACTGTTGTAATTTTTCCGAATGCAAAGTTCTTTTGATACTAATTTCAAGAAAGTTTTAGTTACATAGTGAATTTTTTGCAAAAAATATAAACAGCTGATCGCTACCTGATGTAGTGATGAATCCTTGCGTTGCATATTCAAACATCAAAAGAATTATTTGATAACCTCCTGAAAGGAAGTTATAAGTTATAACGTTGATGAAAAGAGGAACATTTTTTGCCACCAAAAATACAAAAATAAAATTCAAAACACAAAAAGATCCTTTGGACAAATGTTAAAGTTAAAAAAAAGTTTTGTTCTTTGTTTTGTGAAACCTGTAATCATAAGTTGTATTGCTGTACCCAGGACATAAATTTTTGTAAACATTGTAATTAGTGCAAGGCGATTATTGAATATAAACTCTTACTCAGTTGAACAAACTTTTTGGTCTTAAAACTGTGAAGTGAAATAACTGATTTAGCAAAAAATCAGTGACGTGTAAACGAACTTTAAACAATATTAAACGTAAACTAAACTGCAGGTCCCTTGAAAGACTTTACGCCAAGCTTTCAGAAAGTAAGCCACTGTCAGTGTCAGAAATTTAACCAAATAATTTGTAAATTAGCTATAGTAATTTATCCACCTGGCGTCCACGTTAGTAAAATGTAACAAAACGTAGTTAATTTTAAGATATATGAATTACTAATATTACTTAAACTATCATTTAAACAAACTGACTTACTTTCCCCCATAATACCTTCCCGTCGCTACTCTCGGAACTTATTTCACAGTTGTGAAATTTGGTAAAAAATAAAAACAAATATTAAAGGGCATATTTGGACAGAGACCACCTTCGGGCTCTGTTTTCCAATAAACAACTATATTCTAGGTGACTGGCAAAATTTCAGGCATTGCTTTGAACTTTTAGAACAAAATTATCTTACTCTGTTAGTTTTTAATATTAATTAAGTGTTTATACTTTGCACACTGACTATATAAAACATTTAAACTTTCATATACATATGTATATAAATATTTAGTTTTCATGCACATACGGGTGCTAAGTCACCTAGGTGCAATTTATATTTTACTTTAGACTATTTGAATTAGCTAATAGTGTTCATATTAACAGGCAATTGTAAACAAATTATGTAATATATTACTGTTACTATTACTGTATTAAATAATAAATTCTAATATTAATTGCCCAGAACTCTTAGATAGAATATCATTTTCAGTTTTACCAAGACAGTCGCATAGTAAAACCCTTTTTCATGTACCTTTCCATCTTACTATGGTATTTCATGTTCAACTACTAGGTTCTGCAATATTGGAAATACTTATTCTGGTAGTATCAATTTAGATTTTTTCAATGTAGTTTTTAACTTCTTCAAAAATCAAATAAAAAGGGAGATTAATGTGAATAAATTATAAAAATACAAATTTATATAATAGATTTAAACATATAATACTTTTAAAATCTGTATGTATGGAATGTATTATAGTTAGGTTTAGGGTTATTTTAAATCAATTTGTGAATGGCATTGCCATAGATAAATAAATAAATAGATATTTATACTACAAATACGAGTCCTCAAAAAACTAAGACAGTGGTACATTAAACATCGAGTGTAGGTTAAAGTGACCATATCTTAAAAGTTGAAAAGCGGGACATATGGTTTAAAGTTTATTAAACCCTAGTTTAACACAAATCTAACTTGGTGGTGACTTGTTTAAAAGATAGTCTTTTGTAGGCTATCAAAACAAACAAAAATAAAAAAGAAAATTAGAAATTTAAACGTAAAATATTATTAGTATTTTTCACTGTTGAATTTTCTTTAATATTTATTTATTTTTTAAAAGTTCTTTACAGAACCCCAAACAGTCCCCTTCCAAGTTATATTTTATAAGAACCAAAACTTTTAAAGTTTCCACATTTAAATTAATTTTTTCATTAGACCAAATTGTAATTAAGTATCATGGTAAGAACCCATTCTGTACAAGCATTAGTATGGGGTAAACATAATATGTATTGAATTAATTGTAGAATATTATTATAAGGGATGTTATTTTTATCAAAATGATTAAATGCACAGTTGAATCTAGTTTTGCTTTTTTTAAAATGGAAATTTAGTTTGCAATTCAATGGAAAATTGCATTTTCTTTTTGGCACCATTAAATTACTAAATTATAATCATAATATGTGCGGAAAATACTTACCAGTCACCCGAATTTAAAAAACATGCCACAAACAACATTTACCTTTCAAAAGAGACCGCGGGAATTCCCAAAGAAACTATATAGAGCACTGGCATTCGGAATCGGAGTTCGCAACAGAAAGTGCAGTGCAGAATACCAAGCCCTAACAGCATAAACTGTGTTGTTCTTGGACCAAATTGAATATTTACACAGAATTATATATTTTTTATAGTTTTGCAATTGATTTTAATTAAATACATACAGATTTTAAATTTAAATTGTCACTTTCACTAATTTTAATCCTAAGGGAGCGCTCGAAAAGTATATGCTACATGTAAAGTGCAGCACTGAGACACAATGTGACAAAATTGCGACGAAATTTTGGGGTAATAGTTAACTATCTTGTTTTGCAATTCTGTCGTCCTTATCAAGAAGGTCTTATCTGACAATTTTCACAAATTTGAGTTATTGTGACACTAGTACACTTGCACCTTATTATAAACCATGCGCGACAAAAAAAAAGTCCTCTATAACATTTTAGGGGTTATTTTCTCATAAAGTTTGTCATACCTGCAAAATTGCTGTTGTTCCTAAACAAAAAAGACAAATATGGCTGATACTAACAAGAAAAGTCATATATGACAAATTTGCTTTTAGATGAGTCGTTTCTTTCTAGGACGCACATTACGTTTATGAGAAGGCACCCTACACAACCTTTAAAATTTTCTGACATTGCAACAACCTGCTTAGTGTATGTACCTTTTATGTTGTCTTTTGCGATATTGTAGCAAGATATATTGCAATAAACTTAGTAAGGTAAGTTTTTAAAAATATAAGGGGTGTTCTGAAATTGTCTATTGTTGATGGAATATGTTTAATGACATTTTCGGGTATTATGATTGCTGATTATTTATTTATGAACAATACACATGACAGGCAGAGCCCAAATAGTATTATAAATGTCAATCATCGTTAAATCTAATTCTATTTAATACCAAACTATGACTAAGGTTAAAACAATTCTAAAAACAAAAGTTAAAATCGTCTTGTAGAAACAAATAAAATACTAGAACATTATCAATTTTTTAAAACGGTAATTACAAACATAGTAAGACATAAAACACATTCAAGGTCGAAGCAAATTTTGAACCTTTTTCTTAAACTCAAATGGATTTGCCTCAAAATTAAAATCTGTAGACAGTGAATTCAAAAACCTTATAAGATTATTTAATGGAGAATTTTTGCCGACGTCGGTACGCGCATAGTTAAGAGCAAAACGGTCACCATTTCTCATAATACGCGATGGAACTTTAAAGTTAATAGCTGACAGTAAATCGTTGCAGTCAATTCTGTTACTTAGCAATTTATGACCAAAACACAATGCAAGAATCATTCTTCGTGTTGCTAAATCATTTAAACCCAACAATTTCAAATGATCACCATAAACAGAGTCTGACTTGTCAATACACAACTTATATAATAAGAAATTGACAAATGTATTTTGTACACGCTCAAGTTTTTTTATGTGAACCTGGTAATACGGGGCCCAAATCATACAACAATATTCTAAATTACTTCTAAACAAAGCAAAATATAGAGATCTCAAAGCTTCAGTGTTCTTAAAGTTCCAACATAGCCTCATAATAAAACCTAATAATTTAAGAGCTTTAACGACCGCATTATCGATATGAATGATAAAACGAATTCAAGTGTCAAATATGACTGAATTTTTATACGATTAATAACATATTTAAGTTGAATAGGAATATAGAATTTTTCCTGCTAAAAGAGATAATCTCACATTTGGAGATTTTCAGGTCCATATGATTTTCTTGACACCATGAATATATGTTGTTTATATTCATTTGTAAAGAAGAGTCAGTTTCATTATTTATAAGACTGAAGATTTTTAGATCATCTGCAAACATTAGGTGGTGACAATCAGCGAGCCTCAGTGATAGGTCATTGACAAAAATCAGAAATAATATTGGTCCCAAGTGACGCCAGATGAAACGTTGATCATTTCAGAAGTGCAGTTATTTATATTCACTACTTGAATCCGACCATGCAAGTAGCTACGAACCCATGAAAGAGATCAGATATTCCATATGACTGTAGCTTGGATATGAGCATGTTCTCATCAACCCGATCAAAGGCCTTTTTAAAATCAAAATAAATGGCATCTACTTGACAACCTTGGTCGACAGCCGAGCTTATAAAGTCAGAATAGACTATTGTTTGTTTGGCAATACCGACCAGTAAGAAAACCATGTTGTTGTGGTGAGATAACTCCACGAAACGCTGAAATAAAGTTATCAGTTACAATTGACTCCAGCACTTTACCCATGCATGTCAAACCTGAGATTGGCCTATAGTTAGTTATTTCACTTGACTTTACAAAATTCCAAAAATGTTTTACATTTTTTAATATATTATGTTGGGTTGTAGTTAGAAAAGCATCATGATCCCTTCTAATAGCAAGTTTAGACTCTGATCTTAAAATTTTATAGGCCTGCTCATTTTCCGGTGATCTACATTTTGTAAATTTATTATAAACTTCATTCTTTCTTTTTAGCATGTTGATTGTTGTAAAGGAAAAATATGAGGGATATTTTAAAGAGCAACGATACTTAAGTGGAACAAACATGTTCACTGCAGCATAAATTATCGCATAAAAGGCATCTATTGCAGTATCAATACATTTAGTGCAATTAATAAAGTCCCAATTAACGTTGGAAAAATAATCATTTAGTAAGTCATAATTTGCTTTATAAAAGTTTAAAGATGTTAAGTCAGAATTTAGTGTGGTAAGTTCCATTTCGGCGTGTGGAATTAAAATTGCTAATGGAGGGTGGGCAGAATCAACTTTTGTAATTACAAAGTCACATTTAGCGACAGATACCTCCGGGCGGTTAGAGAAAACTAAATCTAAGATAATGCCATTGTCATTAGGACAAGTATTTAGCTGAGAAAAATCGTAAAAACAAGCGCAGTCAAATATAGTCTTTTCACAGTCATTATTTGAAATAAATACCGAGTTATTATTATCATTACATAAAGAGATATGTTGCTGAGAAGGATCACAACACAATGCTGTATCACTAGAAACCATAACTTTACTACATAGACTAAATTTAGGAAGATCGAAATCGCCTGCAAATATTAAGTAACAATTAGACATGTTGTCCATAATAGCATTAATGGACTCTACAAAAGCTTGATATATACACACAGAGGAAGATGGCAGAATGTATACTGTTCCAAAGATATAATGAGCGCCACTGTGACGTACGCCGACGAAAAGAACTTCAATGTTTTTCTTAAGAATGGTAATCGCTGCTGATTCCAGGTCAGATTTCACCGCGATCAATACACCACCGCCTCTGGAATATATACTGGTGTCTTTATCTGTCTTTTCTGTAAACAATGTAATTGTCTGGAAAAACTTCGCTACTCGGAATACCGTCGCATAACCACGTTTCGGTAAGAACAATCACATCATAGTTAATAGTCAAAACTTCATTGTAGAAGTCTACAGTCTTGGTTCTTAGGCCTCGGACATTTTGGTAATAAGATCTGATATCAGGTAAGGTGGAGGAAAAGTCGGCCTGTGGCTTTAGGGTTTCGGCTAGGAGCCCGTCGCGGTCGTTAATTTGATGCGCAAACGGCAATGAAGAGCTTATGACGTTACCATTATCAAACTCCAGTGGATTACAAAATTTTGATTCCCTTTCTGACTTGGAAAAAAACTGTTGATCAAATACGTGACAAATTCTCTTTTTGTAGCAAAATCCATTTTGCCATCAATTGTTGTGCAAGCTATTGGTATAAATATGGCATTTTTTCCATGTAGATGCCTACTAACCAGTGAGTTCTGACCATGCACAAAATCATTGCTAAGCTAATACTAAGCGCAATTATGATAGGTTTTCCCAGTTGTGCTTAAGCGTTCAATGGAATAATATATTAAATTCTGAAAATCCTCTTGAACAAGTTTACTTTGTAATGTGTTTAATGAAGCTTTTCCACTCAGAATGGTTCAAAACCGTAAAAAGGAAATGTTGGTTTACATTGGGTCTAAAGGTGTCTGCCCAAAATATGCGTTCCTTACATACTTTAAGAAAATTTTTGTTTGATAGTACTGTTTTCACGGATTATTACAAAAAATACCGTTCTATATACAGATCAACTATCAACTTGGCAAAAAAGATATATTTCTCGAAAAAAATTGAAAAATCCCATAACAAGCAAAAGGAATGTTGGAGAGTTGTTAATGACTTAATAGGCAGAAGCAGTGCTGCTGTGGAATATAATATTAATGTAGACCGACTGAACTCCTTTTATTGCACCATAGCTGAAAAATTAGCCCAAAATATATGCCAAAGAGGTGATCCATTAGAATATCTTAAACATAGTGTCATAAACGACACTTTCTATATATTACCAACTAATCCCGAAGAATTGATTGAAATTTTTAAGGATATTAAAAATGTCAAAGCTTCTGATTGGGACAATATTACTGTAAGAGTACTGCTAAGGCTTCCATATTATACATCAATTACGTTATCAGAAGCTATTAATTGGTCATTCTCATGTGGAGAATTTCCATTGGAATTAAAATTTGCCAGTTGTTCCAATTTTTAAGGGGGGTGAAACTGATTCTCCGTCCAATTTTAGACAGATTTCTCTGTTATCCACCTTGTCTAAAGTTATAGAGAAACTCATGAAAAAGAGGATGCTATTCTTTAAAAAAAAAAAACATAATATTCTCAACATACAACAATTTGGGTTTCAATCACCGTTGTCTACAGATAATGCTATATTCAATTTTCTGGAGGCGTTGTATGGACGTTTGAATGACGGAGAAGTTGCTGTTGGGTATTCTGTGATCTAACTAAGGCTTTTGACTGTATTGATCATGGAGTATTGCTCAGAAAGCTTGAAGTTTATGGATTTAGGGAGAGGGCCTATGCTTGGTTTCGTTTCTACTTGGCTGACCAGTGTCAGATTGTAAGTGTCAATAATGACCAGTGTAACAGGTTAAACATCTCTGCAGGTGTTCCGCAAGGGTCAGTTTTGGGCCCACTGCTTTCTGTTATATGGAAATGATCTGCCATTAATTGATATCCAGGTTTCATTCACAATGTTTGCAGATGACACAACTGTCTTATGGCACCACCGTGATCCCAACCAGTTGGAGCAAATTGTTAGAAGGGATTTGGATCAAATAAAAGACTGGTGTAATTC
>JAUTXW010001213.1:142500-247500 GCA_030620095.1 Kuschelorhynchus macadamiae
CTTTAAATACCTGGCTATTTCTTCTCAATCTATCAATATGTCTTTCCTTTTTCTTCAATTCTATTTTCAATTGATCAACTTCCCTATCATGTAGCTGCCTTTGCTCATGGTTAGTGTTGAATGGCGTCTGACAACCAGTTGAACATAAAAGCCTATAGCCGCCCATTTTTATCATTTCCGGCATTCTTTCCATGCAACAGGGGTGAAATACAGAATGGCATTGAATGCAAAAATAATTGAAAAATTCTTTGTTTTTACAACATTTGAATTGACGTTACATTTTTATAAAAATTTAGATAATATTGGAGTTAATAAATTGATCGACGAAAAAACGGTATTTTAGTGTATGATCATGCAAAAACACCACAGACAGAAGTAAGGAGAGATAAGAAGTCACGGCGATAAACTTTTAAATGCAATCAATTTTTTGTTGTTTTCTTTTATGTTTCGGCCTGTGAATATTCTTTTGTTCAAAAATAGTTATAATTCAATTATAGGGTTTTCTTAAAATAAGATGGCATGAAATTACGATTGTTATACACTTCCAAAAATTTGCGATGTACACATACTAAACACTTATATTAACAAATCAATAAAACCACTAAAAACTTTGTTTAAACAGAACAATCAATATGATTGCCACAACTTAAACTCAGACAATACATATTAGGACAACTATTAAAAACATATCTATAAATTTTATACATAATTGGGTGTGAAATGCAGTTTTTTTATATTTAAAGATATGAAGAGGGTGTTCACAAAGTTATAAAATAGTATAATTTTAATATTACTTTCCCATACATTTTTTTCTTGATACGTTTTGATGAATCAACTTAAAATAGTTTAAGAACACCAATAGTTTAAACACACCATACAGCCAGAATCACGCTATGTACCTATTATTTTATTTCAGGATAAACTTAAAGACATTTACAATAAAGTTGGTTTGTAAATTGCAATTTTGTAATTTTATTTTTAGGGGTATATAGGGGGCGTTCAAAAAGTTTCAAGTGCACAATTTTTATTAGTGGGCTTTCTCTAAAAAAATTTTTTTGTTACATTTTTCGACAATAAGTAAAATTCAGAGAAATTAAAGTTTAACATAATTGATTTCACACTTCCAGACCCACACTATGTTTTTTTCATTTTAGGATGGACTGAACTAAAAAAATCTAGCTTTAAAAAGGTCTGCCACAGAAACAAATATAGTAAAACCGATTATAAAACAAAAACTATGTGGGAATGAACTGCCAGAATTAAAAGATATATGGGTCAAGGAAAAAAAAAATCAGTTATATGCCAAATGTAGAAAGTTTACCTAAAGAACCTGTAATTACGAAATTCATAATGAAGTCGAACAGTTACTTAGATATTTAGTTGACAAAGTAGTTTCAAACAAGTGTCACAGTAAATATCTTAATGATTTTTCAGAAGATGATGACGATTCCATTAAAGATAAAAATTATATGCCACTGGGTACTTACTCAGATACAGATCAAGAAAGTGATGAAACAGATGATGAGGTTCCCTTATCTGAGATTAAAGTTAAATTGATTGCAGCAAAATTAGACAATCGAGAATACACAAAAAAAGGAAGCCTCAGAAAAAGAAAGAAGTGTGATATTTCACCCGCTACAAGAAAAAAACAAAGACTTCTAGAGAAAATGGACAAACATACAGTAAAAGAAAACTGCAAAAAGAAATGCAATTCGAAAATAAGAAAAAATCGCCAAGATAATATAAACAGACAATTTTGAGATTGAGACGCCAGAGATGCGTGCTTTTATTCGACACAAGACAGTTATACTGAATGTAAAGCGAAGATCTAGTTTAATAACGGCAGATGAACAGTCTAGGAGGAATCAATCAGTGCGATACTTTTTAAGTGACGAACAAGGTGCAAATCATAACGTATGCAAAGTTTTTTTTAGCCACTCTGGGTTATGACCTTGAAAATGACCGAGTGGTTAAGAAACGTAACACTTGGAGTTAACAGAGATGTTTTATCTCCAAAAGCAGATAACAGGGGAATTCATAAGAAAAAAAATAAGTTCAATCGAAAGCTAATTGTAGACCATATAGAAAGTTTTCATCTGACTATATCGAAATACTAGCGAGAACACTCTCCTCTAAGACAGTACCTTCTTAGCGATATTACAGTGAAAAAAATGCATAAACTTTGAAACAAGCGTTTTCTACGAACTTTATCACAAAGAGAACAAATTGAACATATCATTTGCAACTACTTTAGGAAATGAGAAATGTTATATATGTGAAACCTTTGCATTACATGAATCCACTACTCAGCATGGTAAAGAAAACTTTGTTGAAAATTGTACAGAATGTGCTTCTTTTATTACACAACAAGAAAAGTATAGAGCAGCAAGAGACAAATATAAATCAGATAGTTTGAAAAGGGATGAGATGTACATTTCAGCAGATCTCCAGAAAGTAAGTAATATTTAAAATGTTTACCAATTTCTTTATTTTGTAACTTTTTAAATATTTTTAGGTCATTATGCTGCCAAGACTAGATCTTTGTGCCTCGTCTAATAGCATTCAATGAAACTTTTGTACCTCTGGGGACCATAAAAGATAAACCATTTGCAATTGTATGGCATGAAGCAATATCTGGACGATCCAAAGATGACCTAATATCTACTTTTTACAAATTTCTGTTATCAATAAGGGACCAAAAAAATATGATATGGTTAGTTAATTGTGCATCACAAAACACTGGGGACTTATATGTTAATTCAAATGAGCTAAATTTGAAATCTCTGAGTATAAAATATTTTCAATCCGAACATACATTTATGTCTAGCGATGCCCTTCATCACCAGGTTGAACTGGGCTTAAAAAGAAAAAAAAAAGAGTGTTTGATTTTCAGGATTTTGTAGGTTGCGTTAAGGAAGCTAATAAGTAACAGTCAAACAGATGAAAATTGAAGATTTTTATGGAAGTTTACTTCTCAATATAAATTAACAAAAACGGTTTGAGCGGGGACAAAGATCCCTCAGATATAAAACATCTTTTTCCTCTAATTTTGTTGAGTTAAATTTTATTTTAGCTAAATATGAAAAAGGTGATTTGAAAGGCCCAACAAAAAACAGAATGAAAGTGGAATTTCCAAAGAGCGAAAATTAAATATTGTGTCAAAACTTCGCAGTATTGCTCCTGAAAATCAACTTTTTTTTTTGGGAAAATCTTAACAAAATTTACAATGACAATTCTTTAGATTAAATATATAACGATGTAAATTATTATTTCCTGTATTTTGTATGCTAAAATAAAACTATTTGCAGTTACGTTTTTTTTCATAAAAGTCATAAAAGTCGTATCTGATCTTTTTACCCATGTGACTTTTAAGATCATTCTCTTCTATTCAAAAAAACAAAACTATTTTTTGGTAAGAACTTACGTGCAAAATATTTCCAATAGTTTATATGAGCACAAAAATCCATCCACATTTAGAAAAAGTTGATTATCTCAAAACAACAAATTATGCAGATACGACCTTCTTGGTAAGGACGGCAGAATTTGCTGGTTAACTTTTGAGAATGGTATATACTATTATTTTATAACGCCATATTTGTGTACCAAGACGTTTCACGGGTACCCCGAGACAACGTGCTTCAAAACAGTATTGTTCTATTCAAAATGTATGGTCACCTTATTTATACTTATTCTTATTAACATTAGCAAGCCTGTATAAAGCCTAGTGTAGAATGTTGTTACAAAATATATCATATTACCAATTAAATAAATCATATTAATTTTAAATGTCTCTTTGTCCCCTGATCGCGCCACTAGCTTGAATAATAGCCGAAATAAAATATCTGTTTTTTTTCCACCATTTGATTTTAAAAAAAGGACAATACAAATATACTGTACCTATCTGAATATTGCTTTAAATGTACATAGCTGATAATTCCACTTGCGAACACCGTCGCTGATGCTAACGTAATTTTAGATGTTAAAGACATCGTTTTTCAGTGGTAGAATTGTTGTTGCTAGGTTGTTAGCGGGGAAACTAATCCAGTGTTAGAGTTAGCACTGCTCGTGACAAGTGACAGCAACACAATCATGGTTGTTCTAAATCGTACTATTGTACCAAATTTGGCACACTTGGAAAATATTTAACACCATGGCCTTGTTTATAGATACATAAACAAGGACCATGGTACCTCTTTCGACTTTTTGGCACAATTTATCATTCATATTATATTGTTAATTAATTTACTTGAAGGTATCACAGTATCATTTAAAAAAAATAAAATAAAATACGAGCTTTTGTAACGAATTTTACTCATGGAATTTAACAAATTTAAAATATACATTCGATTACCTTTTTTTAATAAGTTCTATACACAAACATTTATGGATGAGGCACTTTTTCAAATTATATCCAAAAAAACTAAGGTTATTAAAGCTAAAAGGCGGACAACAGCACAAGGCATCACTGGCGAAAGTCTAACAACTAGCCCTCTGGGCCCATGCCGAATTTTAGGCTTCCGCCAGTTTTGCACACACCTGTTGATTAGTGTTGACCGCACTAGGTAGATTGGTACCGTGTTAGCACCAGGTTGAGCGCCGTAGGCATCCTCATTAAAGCCCTAATATAAAAGGCGAACGACAGCAAAGTGACTGACCTAAGTCTAATATTCGGGATCGGCACAGGGGAGGGGCCAAATGCGCTACTGTCGCACACTGGTCGAATTTTGCAAAAACACGCTATTTATTGAAATTTTCGTTTTTTATTTTTTTAACGTAAAACGCGTAGTAGGCTTTCTAACTTACTATTGATCAAATTGCCATGATTCTGTCAAAGCATCATGGCGTTTTCATTAAATTATTAAACGTCAAAGTGGCGGCATTTTTTATGTTTATATTGCGTTTTTATACAAAACCGTTTCATGCCTTAAGTTTAGATGTCCGTAGTTACTGGATTTTGAGGAAAAGTAATAAGACATAATATGGAGGAAGGCCACCCAGGTATGTTCTCATCAAATACTTATCATAAGTTTTGGAAAGTTTTTATTTGACAGAAATACGACATTATGAAAGATTTGATGTCAGTTCGTTTTAAATTTGACTTAAATGCTAAAATTCAAAAAGCATTTTGGTAATAATTTCCACGTATTTCCAGCTAGTGATATTTTTTTTGGTACTCTATAATGTCTTCTTGTATGATATGTTTTATAAAACGTTACCCCAAAATACCCGATTAAAAAATATCTAAAAATTAAAAAAGTATGTTTTACACCTTATTGGTTAACTTTTAAGACCCTAACTTTTCTTTTTTTGATTTTTTAATCCAATTTTGAGATATAGTTGTTTCCATTCGGATATTAATTATACACTAGAAGTATTTTTAAGAGTTTTTATTTAATTTGCTATGTTCATACATACAGGGTTAGTCAAAAGTTGCGAGACGGCTATTATATCTCAGGAATTATTAGACTTAAATTTATCAAATTTTGCATACAGGGGTTTTAAATTAAGCTGAATCCAATAGTGACATAGGCGACGTTGCCACATTAACGGTTTTTTCCCTAAGCTACCGAGTTTTTACATTTTAAATAGGAAGCATATGTTTTTATTTAATTTAAGATACCCTATCTCTATCTTCAACTGTTTTTCCAATATGGCAGTCTGAATTTTGCTATTTTGAATCTCTAAGGTTCTGTAGGTTCAAAACGGGTTTTTACAGTGCAAAACGGATTTCCCTTTGCTATCTTCGCTTTTTATAAGCTTTTAAATTACTCTCATTTTAAAATTTTTAAAAGTTACTTATAGAATTTTACATTGTTTTATAATTTTAAAGTAAGTACCATTAAAGAGCCCATAAAGAACTAAGATAGTATATAAAGTGAAATTCAGTTGCCGCTGTGAAAAACCGTTTTGAATCTACAGAACCTTAGAGATTCTGAAGATTCTGAGATTCTGAAGCTATAACTGCCAATATATCGTGGCACTGTTTTTAGATTTTTGTATTGCTTTTAGACAATGGCCCAGGTAGTCCAGTATTATTGCTAAGCTACAAAGAGTTATTTGAATTTATGATAAATTTTCCGGAAAAAAATCTAGACACCAAGTTTTGTCGACTTCAAACAAAAATATTGACCCTCACTGGTTATAGTACCTTATTACCTGAAGCAAAAACTGTTTTAAATACATTTTATTACAAATTTAAAAATAAGTGGATTTCTGCAAATAGAACAAAACAAAGATTTTTGGACAACAACAAAGAATGGATAAAAACAAAAGTTGAATTTAAAAAGAATAGTGCTATTGGCAAAGGTCGAAAATTACTTAATTTTGAAGCTTGTTCTGAGACAACCAAACGATTAAAAACGTCAAAATTGCGAGAAAAATTTTCTACACAAGAGTTAGTTTATGCAGCTCAAATGGGATACCGAAAAGAACATGAATTAGAGGCATCTAATGTACTTAAATCCATTTATGCACAGCCATCAAAGGCCAAAGAATATTCCAGTTCCCTGTTAAACCAAAAAATACTTATATGAAGCTTAGTCTAGATAAGGCAGTATCACTTATCATAGAGGGCAAATTTACTAAATATCAATACAAATTGTTGAAAAAGCAGGCGGAGGATAATAATTGTTTTATGTACCCCTCTTATGATAAGGTACTTGAAGCCAAGAAAAAGTGTTACCCCGAAAATATTTGTGTATCCGAAAGTGTAGCAGAAGTTCCACTTCAATCATTACTAAATCATACAACTAAGAGGCTTATAGATGTACAACAGGATATACTTAAAACTTTGGTTAATAAAAACAATATTCTAAACTTGACTTTAACATGCAAGTGGGGGTTTGATGGGTCATCTGGACAAGCAGAATATAAGCAACGGTTTCAAGATATGTCATTGTCAGACTGCAGTATCTTTTTTACATCTTTAGTGCCAATAAAACTCACTCTTAGTGCCAGATCTGACGTAATAATATGGCAAAATTGCAGGACTTCGTCAACAAGATATTGTCGACCTCTGAAAATTCAATTCGCTCGGGAAACCAAAGAACTAACACTGACCAAAAAAAAAAATATGGATGAACAAATAAATAACCTAGTTCCTTTTCAGTTCTTTTTTCCCGAAAATAATATTCACATTAGTGTATCATTCAACTTGTACCTCACAATGATTGATAGTAAGGTGGGAAATGCTTTAACTGAAAATAATTCCACCCAAAGATGTTTTATATGTGGGGCATCCTCCAAACAATTCAATAATATTGATGCTATTCTCCAGAGACCCGTTATTAATAATGCTTATTTAAAATACGGTTTATCCACCTTGCATGCTTGGATACGTTTTTTTGAGTCATTGCTGCATTTGGCTTACAAAATCGATATTCAAAAGTGGCAAGCTCGAAGTGCTCTTGATAAGCAAATAGTCCAAAACTCAAAAAAACGTATTCAAGAAGAATTTCATTCACGATTAGGACTAATAGTGGACAAGCCCAAGCCAGGTTTTGGTTCTTCAAATGATGGCAACACCGCTCGCAAATTTTTTGAAAATGCGAGCGTTGTTGCTGAAATTTGTAAAATCGATAAAAACCTTGTGCACAGATTTCATATCATATTACAAACCCTATCATCTGGGTTTTATATAGATTTACCGAAATTTCAAATGTACGCAATTGAAACTGCAAGACTCTTTACTAGGTTGTACTCTTGGTACCCTTTACCAACTTCTGTATGCAGGGTGTGAATGCACGGAGCAGAGACAATAGATGCATTTGAAATTCCTATAGGACAATTGTCGGAGGAGGCACAGGAGGCGAGGAATAAAGATATTAAAAATTATCGTTTAAGTTTTTCTAGAAAAACCTCTAGAAAAGATAATTTACAAGATATATTTAGTCGTCTCTTTGTCTCCTCCGACCCTGTCATTTCTAGTTTACGCAAAACACCTGCTAAATCAAAAAAAAGTCTTCTGCCTGAAGCTGTAGCTTTACTAATTTCGCCAACAGTTGACGAAAATGTTTTAAATTTACATGAAGTTAGCTCTTCAGATGAAGAACTTTAGTTAGGCTTTTAATTTTAGATACAGGATGCCATTTTAAAAACGTTTAATGTAAATATTTCTAAAAGTAAAAATAAAATATGAAAACACAATTTGGTACAAATGTTATACTAAGGTAGGGGAACTAGAATTACCATATTTTGTTTGCGAAGTATGTGATCCATATGCGACCTTATAAAAACACAGTTTTATTTATTATGATTATACTTTATGTTTGACCCTGTATTGAATATAGTATTTAAAATATTGAACCATAATAATGGTGCATTTAGTAATTGTGTTTTTCTAAGTTTTGTACTTTCAGAAATATTCGGATTGAAAGGTTTCAAATTGACACCCTGTATAATTGTTGCAAAAGATTTTGGTTAATTTAGTAACTTTTTTTATTGTTTAATTTAAGATTGTCCCAACAATAGTTCATAGATACATTTATTTAATGTTTAGTGTTTTACAATTAAAGGTAATGTTTAAAAGTCACATAAAGTTTTTTTATTTGTCACCCTGTATAAAAATAAAATTTAAAAATAAGTGTAAAACATTTAAACCGTTGCTTTAGGTTAATTACACAATAAAATATTATTTTAACATAAAAAGACTAACTTAATTAATTTATAGCACGTTTTTGCATAATTCGACCAGTGTGTCATGAAACATGAAAAATTTAGCTCCATACAATAATGTAAGTTTGGCAACAATGCACGATAGCCTTTCTTTTGTGATGGGAAATTTGGATCTTTTTAAAGATACAGGTCAACGGATCTGGATCAGTTTAAAGACCCGGATCAGCGATTCTGATCTCGGATCTCTTTAAATTCATTAAAATAGGTGGACCATATTCGTCATATTGGGCATTGGGTAGGTATGTATGCGTAGCTTCATTTATCTGAAAACTTTGTAAGCATGCAACATCGGTTTTATAGATAGCATTGTCCGTACATTCTTTAAAAATTTTTCGCGAGTTTTTTGTTTACAAACTTGTATGTGATTTACAGGGAAACTTTTTCAAGATTCAAGATTTTTTTCAGCAAATTTTTGCTATATACTCCGGGAGATTAAATGTAAAAATCTAATAGGTTCGCAACTGTCAGGAAATATTAAATGTAAATCGTGCAACATTGTAAGGTGTACAGGCTCGCATATAAATAGACGCCATCTTTTATAATAAAGCAGTTGCCAACTAGACTCGTCGTTTGTCATTGTCCTCATCCCAGACCCGCTCCCAGCAGTAACACATGGCGCAGTAAGGTCGTCCATTTTGTAAGCCGAAAAAAAAAAGAGAAAAACTGAAGATTGAAGCTAGAAGAATGGACTTTAGAGGGATTCCACCCATGATAATGTCGGGAAACCTTTCAGAAAATTGGAAATTTTGGAAGCAAAGGTTCAATACGTATTTAAAAGCAACAGAAATATCAAAAAAGGACCAAGGTACAAAATGTGCTCAGCTCCTCACGTTGATTGGAGACGAAGGTATTAGAATATATAACGCATTTACTTGGGGGCAGGATGAAACGGAAACTTTGGAAAGTCTGCAGATTAAGTTCGATGCTCATTTTAACCCGAAAAAGAACCTTACCTATGAACGGCATAAATTTTTCACAATTCAGCAACTCGAAGGTCAATCGGTTGATCAATTCATTACTGAACTAAAGAATCTGTCACTTTCTTGCGAATTTGGCGATTTAAGAGAGTCACTTATTAAAGACATGCTAGTTTGTGGATTAAGGTCTACCACACTGAGAGAAAAGCTACTTCAAGAAGATGCTACTACGCTGCAAAGGGCCGTCCAAATTTGTGTTAACATAGAAAGCACAAGGCAGCAGAACAGATATATCACCAATGGTATTAAACAAGAAAAACAAGTGGAAGTGGACGCTATTGGTACCAGGTCTCGTAAGAATCAAAGCCCCCGATCACAGCAACTAAGAACAGACCATCCAGGTTCGTTAGGTTCATCTACAGGGCACAATCAAGGCAAATCCACCTGTCCCAAGTGTGCCAAACGTCATGAATATGGGAAATGCCCTGCATTTGGCAAGAAATGTTTAAATTGTGGTATCAGTAATCATTTTTCTTCTTGTTGTTTTAAAAACAAAGTATCTAATAACCACCGTTCTAACTTTAACAATAAATCTAAATATTTTAAACATAAAAAATCTATTAACTGTATAAAGGATAATGACTCTAGTTGTAGTGATTTGGATGATACAGATGATTTTCTTTTCATAGGTTCTATTGATATTCACACAGTCTCGCCAAGGGGTTCAAGAGCCACCGCTGGGATGTCTGAGAGTTTGTGGGTTACGACTTTGGAGATTGAAGGACAGACTTTGGACTTTAAACTGGATACAGGAACCATATCCAATATAATATCTGTAAGTTTTCTACAAAAAATCAATTTTGATCTTTCAAAAATAAAGTTAAAACCAAGCTCACTTCTTATACTGGGCATACTATTCCTATTATTGGTCATTGTATTTTAAATTGTAAGTCTAAAAATAAACAGGAGAGTCTGTTATTTTATGTGGTCTACTCAGAGAACAGTCCTATTTTGGGTCTTAATGGTTGGGTAGAACTAGAACTTATTAAAAGAATAGATTCAGTAGAAAATAATTTTCTAAATAAAAATTTTGAATTAAAAAGCATTTTAAAAAAATATAATTCCGTATTTAACGGTATAGGTTGTTTAAAAAAAGAATATCATATTGAGTTGAGAGAAGGCGCAACTCTAGTAGTAAATTATCCTAGAAAAGTTCCATTTGCTCTTAGAGATAAACTCAAACTTACTCTAAATCAGTTAGAAAAGCAGGGACTTATAGAAAAATCTAATGATTGTACTGATTGGTGTCATAATATGGTAATAGTAATCAAATGGTCAGCTTAGAATAGCTATAGATCCCATAGATTTAAATTCAAATATTAAAAGACATTATTTTCAAATTCCCACTCTGGAAGAATTGACGGCTGATTTGACAGGTTCAAAATATTTTAGTGTCTTGGATGCAACACAAGGTTTCCTGCAGATTAAATTAGATAAAAATAGTTCAAAACTTTGTACTTTTGCTACTCCATTTGTGAGATATCGATCTTTAAGGTTACCTTATGGGTTGTGCAGTGCCCCGGAGGTTTTTCAGGAACGAATGTTTGAAATTTTTGGTGGTATTGAGGGCTGTAGTTTCTATGTTGATGATATTTTAATATATGGAAATACTATAGAAGAGCATAATGCCAGGTTAATAAGAGTTTTAGAATTTGCCCTAAAAAATGGCTTAAAATTTAATAAAGATAAATGTAAATTTTTGCAATCTGAGGTTAGGTATATGGGTCATACTATAAGTAGAACAGGTATAAAACCTAATGAAGATAAAGTACAGGCTATAAAAGATATGCCTTCACCAATAGATAAAAAAGACGTTCAAAGATTTCTTGGTATGATAACATATATGAGTAGGTTTATTGAGGGACTTTCAGAAAAAACTGCACCTCTTCGTGCTCTCCTGAGGAAAGATAATCTTTTGCAGTGGGATGACATACACGAAGCTACTTTTAACAACTTAAAAAATGTTTTGTCTAAAGCTCCTTGTTTACATTTTTATGATGTGTCTAAACAGTCGGCAACAATATCTGTGGATTCATCTCAGTTTGGGATGGCTGCCGTATTACTTCAGGATGGAAGGCCTTGTGCTCATGCATCCAGGGCCTTGACAGAAACTCAGTGTAAATATTCTCAAATTGAAAAAGAAATGCTAAGTGTGTGGTTCGGAATTTCTCGTTTTTCGCAGTATGTATATGGAATTAAAAATCTAATTGTAGAAACTGATCATTGCCTCTAGTTAGTATAATTAAAAAGCCTTTACATTTATGTCCACCTAGATTACAAAGAATGATTATGCAGTTAAGGAAATATAATTTTGAATTAGTGTATAAGCCAGGCAAAAAACTTATTTTAGCTGACACCTTAAGTAGGGCTTTTCGTAAAAATAATTTCTTTGAGGAAAATGTAAATTTAGAGCTGGAATCACACATTTGCTTGGTATTAATGAATATTAATGTTTCTGAAGATAAAAAGCGAGAAATAATAAAACTAACCAATGAGGACCCAGAGTTAATTTCCCTAAAACAGTTTGTCAGGAACGGTTGGCCGAGTAGATTAGCAGACTGCCCTGAAAATATCAAATTTTATTTTAAATTTAAAGGAGAAATTTCTGAAATAGATGATCTTTTGTTTAAAGGCCAAAATTTAATTGTGCCTTCAGCACTTAGAAAAGAAATTTTAAATAAATTGCATTATAGTCATCTTTCTGCAAAGAAATGCATTGATAAAGCTAAACTTTCATTTTATTGGCCAGGCATGACAAAACAGATTGAAGACTTCGTACTATCATGTCATGTATGTCAAACTTTCCGGAAGTCTCAACAGTCTGAGCCCATGATATCTCATGATATTCCTTTGCGTCCTTGGTCCAAGCTTGGTGTAGATATTTACCATCTTTTTAATGTATCATATCTTCTGATTGTAGATTATTATTCTAGGTATGTCGAGGTTATAAATTTAGATAAGGACTTCTAGTGATAATATTATACATAAACTTAAGGGTGTATTTGCTCGCTTTGGTATTCCAAATATCCTGATTTCAGATAATGGTCCTGAATGGTCCAGTTTGCTTTTTAAAAGGTTTTCAAAAGCATATGACTTTCAACATAAAACTTCTTCACCTTTATATTCTCAATCAAACGGTCAGGTTGAAAGATCAATTCAAACTATCAAAAAACTGTTAAAAAAATGTATTTTAGACAGGAAAGATCCTTATTTAGCGCTTCTCGAATATAGAAATACACCTATGGATAAATATAACTCTCCGGCTAATGTTTTGTTTAATAGAAATTTAAGAACAATTTTGCCACAGTCTAATTCTCATTTCGAGCGTAAAACTTTTGATAAAAATAAATATAACACATTTTTAAAAAATAGTCAAAAATCGCAGAAAAAATACTATGATAAAAAAGCATCAAAAAATTTAAAACATCTCCCTAATAACTCTTCAGTTTTAATTCAAATAAAACCACAAACCCCCTGGGTTTTAGCAAAAATTGTTAAAAAAGTTGGCATTAGATCATATTTAGTAGAGACTGAAAAAGGCAAGAAATATAGAAGAAATAGAAAATTTATAAAAGAACTAAAACACCAGCCAAGGGAGAAAACCGAACTCTCTAGTATGGAGAATGGTAACCTAACTAATTTTGCATCTTCTAGTAATTTTTTAAATTATAATTATATTCCTTTATTTGACAATAAGTCTTCAGATACTGGAGAGGGTGGGAAACAAACACCTTTGGACAGACTATCTAGTAATGGCAACCTAGATAATTTACAGACAGACGGGTCTAGTAATGTTTGTGCTAATCAAAGTAATGTACGTGTTAGTCCAAATAACTTTAATCTTTGTCCAAATAGTGTTTGTCTTAGTGATAGTAATGTTAGTAATAGTACAGTAGACGACTGTGAGAACAGTGAGGATACACTTAATAATTCCTTAGATAGTAATTCTGACGAATTACATAAAACATGTATTTCTAGTTATGAAACTTCTGAGTCACCTCATTCCTCTAGCGAGGATGAAAATCTGTTTAATGCTACTCGACTAAGTAGAACGGGTAGAAACATAAAGCTGCCTACAAGGCTTCGAGATTATAAACTTGAATTCGACTAATACATTGTTAAGATAGAGTCTTCACTGGTTCACAAGTAGTCTATCATTGAGAATGTCTTATATTGTGGCATAACATTTTTATTTATTATATAACATTATATAATTGATATTGAATTAGAGATGTGTTTGCAATTTTAGGTTAGAATGGTTGTACATTATGGTTATAACTATTCTTATTACAAAATAAAAAATTTTGAGTGATTATTAAAATATTTTATGAAAAACACCTCTAGAAGTTTGGTACATTTTGAACAATATTGTGATTTAATTATGTTGTGAATTTTACATAAAATTCATTATTTATTGTATATACCGTAACGCTACTGTTCTGTGAGATTAAATAAATTTAATGTAATTATAAAATAAATGTAACTAGTTGTAAAAATCTGTGATAAAAAATTAAATTAAGACTGATAATTTTTAGTTTATAGCTATTTTATTTAAAGAAGGGAGATGTCAGGAAATATTAAATGTAAATCGTGCAACATTGTAATGTGTACAGGCTCGCATATAAATAGACGCCATCTTTTATAATAAAGCAGTTGCCAACTAGACTCGTCGTTTGTCGTTTCATTTCATTGTCCTCATCCCAGACCCGCTCCCAGCAGTAACACAGCAACTTCCAAAGATATATATGTCTTCCCGTTAGGATTAATATGCTTATGCCTTGATTTTATTCTTCAATTCCCATTTTGTACTCTTTTTAGAAATAAAAGTAGCAATGGTCGACCCGTACGGCACATTATGTTGTTCCTTTGTGTTTGGTTGCCTGTCCAAAGTAATAAGTACATATTTTTTAAAGATATACTTTTAACTTACAAGGCTTAAGAGTCTTGCTATAGCGTTTTTGAAGTTTGATTTTTTTATGTTTCCATTTGTATTTATTTATTTACTGTTTTATTTTTTTTTTCAGAAAATAAATTTTACAGACATGAACTATGGTTTGCCTTGCTGTATTTAGATTTTTAACATTAATTATATTGCTTTATAATAACTATCATCCTATTATCATCATTATCATAATTATAGGCCATCTAAACTTCAGTATACACATCTCACTAAAAAAGTATATATTTAAATCTAATCTCTAATCCACACAAATAAATCTAAGTTCTAAAGAAACAAACCAACCAACCCCAAATTAAATTTTCATATTTGGTGGCAATCAGCATTCAACAAGCTAATCACAGACCGACCCATCCACCCCATCATCCCGCTCTTCTTTCAATCAGACCGGTTCGAAAATCACACTATATCTGTCGTCGGCTCCGCCGCTTATCTCCCGATCCGAGACTTACAAGCATGATGCATTGAACGAACCGAAGAACTGACTGAACCATAGACAAACACAACTGAACGCTTCATTTCGATTTGTCTCAATTTCAAAGATCCGTGATCCGGTTCGCAATATTTTCTAGACCCGGCTCCGGTGGGTCACTATAAAGATCCAAATCTCAGATCCGGATCAGTCGTGAACGACACATCTGTACCTTTCTTCAAATTGTCATATTAAGGAATATGGCGCATTGGAATGCAATGAAAATGGTTGTATTTCTTTTTGGTTTTTTTAACTGAAAAACTGGTTCATCCATTTCTTTTATTTTCTTAAAACAGTTAAATGAAGATAAGCTTTCTATTTTATATTAAAAAATTATCAAATTCCGTGGGTTTAATTATTTACAAGATCCTAACATACGAAATTTAACAACACATTTTCTAATAAATACCATAACAAAGTCTATATATTATATAGACTTTGACCATAATATGCTTTTTAAATCATCTTTCTGTGTCAGAAGTGAAAACATTAGTAGGGCTTGCTACGTCAGCGCAGATAGCAGTATTAATTAAATGAGCGAAGTGAACTAGAAATAGGCTCGTGGCTCCGTAGAGAAAGAGTTTACTTTAATATCCCGCGATCTGGAAAATTTTAGATGAAATTGTTTGGTTTCTCCGTCTGTCCAGACTAGTTGCTTATTTAGCTGCCTGTATCTAACAATATCAAAAGCGGAAAGTCTGGATATTCAGTCGGTCGAAGTTAATGATTCGAGTGTCGAGTCGAGTTTGAGTAAAGACTATTAAAGACGGGTTTTCATTTAAAGAATAACTTGGATAGTAGTAGCTGTTTTGCTATTCGAAATCTTTATATAATTATTTCGCTACTTCTTCAAACATGGAGCGGTAAGTACACAATGCCCACTAGCAATTGACCCTTGGCGTTGCTGCTCGGCAGTTGCCAGCACGATTTGATAGAATGTCCGGATGGCGATCTCTAAGCTTCCGAAACACCTCGAATCTTTCAAATATTTTTTTAATTTTTGAAATCCAGCTTGGCTTGTTAATAATATATTTTCTTGGCAATAAAATTTTTGAATTTGTTATTTGCAGATTAAACTGGATAAGAACCACGCCATTGAGGAATCTACGTGTACATGCCCTAGAGGTCAGTTGTGGTGTCGTGTCATCATTACTAATATTTGTGTAACATATTATATTGTCCGTAACCGATGTATCCTGTACATGAAACAATAATAAAACCAACCCAGGAAATAGGGTAAAAACAATAAATTAATTGTTTGCAGAAAACAGTAAAATCCAGTTAAAGGTAACATAAGCAATGTCACAGTCAAAAAATTTAAAGACCACTTCGGCCAGTTTCAAAATGATGGAAGATTCATATAGATTCTCAAAGAGAAACCAGTTGTGAAAAAAAATAGTCGACTTTAAGAGCATTGTATTTTCACAAAAGGCTTTGGAAATATGTTAAGAAAGAATTTTTGAAATATGCGGGAAAACAGTAGGCCAGTCAGTAAATGAAACCTGGTTAGTTACAAGAAAGAACCATTTGACTTCAAGCAATTTTGATTCTGTCCTGTCATGTATGAGTAGGATTGCCGGGTCCCAAAATATGAAAGCCGGACTCGGACCTATATTAAGCCGGACTCGGCGCTATATTAGGCCTGACATTTCGACCTAAAAGCCGGACATACCTTTTTTAAAGCTGGACATAACTTTTATAATGAAAAAACTCGAGTATGTATTTTAATTAAGTATATATTAAGCACAAGTACAGAAAAAAAACAAAAAACTAAAAGTTTTTATTAAACAAATAAAAATATATATTTCTTCTGGAAAAAAATTAAAAAGCTCTTAGCTCTTTGGCATATCCTAAGAAAATTTAAATTATTTCAAAAATAACAAAAATCTATGATTAGATATATTTGGCATTTTCACCTACTTTATCAAGGACATCGTTCTCCTTAGAAATCATATCATAAAATTCTTTGCAGGTTAATTTTAGATTACACAATAAAAACATCATCTTTGCAATTGTTTCAGTTTGCAATTTATTGAGTTACTTTGTCCACTGGGCGTTTATCAAAGAAAAAACTGTTTCAACGTTGGCGTTGTGACCTGAAATTGTAAAATAATGTTCTACTAACTTCATTCAGAATGAAATTCTTCATTATGAAGTGATTTAAAATCAGCAGTCCACTTTTGATGCTCCAATAGCTTTTTAAAGTCACACATCCTTGTGCTGCTGTAAAAATTTTACGAAATTTTGGCACTAATCTAACAATTTACTGTCATCTAGCTGTAAATTTTTTTTAGGTAAAATGTATATCGTTTCTGCTGCTTGTTGCCAGCTGGGAATATCAGCTAAAGTCATCCACTGAAAGTGTTTTAATTCTGAACCAAATTCTTTTGTCCAGGAGTTCAAGTAGTCTTTAGCAATTTCGTACATATTTTTCATATTAACTTTGAATTCTTCCACCTGATCTACATGAGCGTCCGATAAAACGATTTGCAATGACCTGGGCGGATAACTCAATGAAAGAAAATATGACTTTAGTGACTCATACATCCGCAAGATCCTCTCTATGGCGGGATATAGAGACAGCCATCTAATCTTTGAATGGTTAAGCATCTGTCGAAAATGTACTTCTAATTCGGAACATATATTCTTTAAAGCTTCTGTTCGCACTGTGAAGGTGGCAAAATGTGAAGGTGGCAAAAATGTGCATTTGCATCACTATACTTTCTACACAAATTGGTAAAGATTCGACAGCGTGATGTACGGAATTGCTAAATATATGTGCAATACATCGAACTCCAATGATATTGCCGTTTTGAGTAACCGATTCGAGTATACTGTAGACGTTTTTGGTTCCATCTCTCTCTACCTCCAAAGTTAGCATTGGTGTTATCTGCTGAAAATCCAATTAACTTTTTCAACAAGTTATTTCCACTCAAAACCGTGTGTATGTAATTAGATATGGTTTCAGCAGTTTCGTTCGGTAAGGCCTGCAGCTCCAGAAAGTGAATTTGAATTCCTCTCTTATCACGACTGAAATATTGAATAAGTATGGGGAAAAGCTTAATAGCACCATGCTTGCTACTATCTGTGGCGACGCTTAAGTATCGAATTTTCGAAAGTTCTTTTAATATTTTTTGTTGTGCAAAAGGTCCTAAAACATTGTTTTAGAATAGCTTCAGCTTTTGTGCGGGAACAGGTTACATCTTTTGCGATTTTAGAAACTGAATAGATACACTTGAAAAGCAGAGATGTGCAATCTAGTGACTTAAAGATTCATGATGTTTAACGGTATGATAAACCAAAGTAACTTCAGTGGCCCGAACGCTCCGTTGAAAACTTAAATTAGCATTGGACTCCATGAAAGTATCTATTCTTGACGTAGATGCTGTACCGCAAATCTTTATTTTTTGGTTTTCAGTTTTTAAATACTTGTCTAAGTCAGCTTTGTCCTTATTAGCAACGGAAATTACTTGATCACAAATAACGCATTTCGCGTCCCATGGCTCTTTACCAGATTTAAACATCTTGTACTGGCTTTGTAAACTATCAGAAAATATACATTTTCTTTCCGATGTCGATATAGCGAGATCTAAAAGAAAAATGTTTTACTTAAATTTGAAGTTTGTCAGTAATACATTAATGCTACAGATCAACCCCTTAAATATGATGCCATACGGTAAATATAGGATTAGCTCTTAACATCTACTGCAAAATGGGTTGTATACACGTTTTACGTTACTATCGCCGCACAATAAGCGTTTCAAAGAGGACAAAATTCGGATATTCTGATGCTTTTTCTTATTGTTATAATTCTTTATTTTGACTCCTAAAAGTCTATGTTTCTAAAAATATATTAAGATCATTTCGAAAAATTAGATTCTCATTACAAACGTTTTTGGCAATAACCTGAGTTTGTATTTTAAAATAATTTCAGCAGGAATCTAACTCTGTTGTAGTGCGAATTTATTATTTGTTATTTTCCATAGCAATCGCATCTTAAGTCATATTAAACTGAAATAACTTCAAAATGTTTTTATTAAAATTACTACACCCCAGTCATTCTATTTTACCCATTATATCTTTCCAACAACTTTAGAAATAGATACATATTTAACCAAGTCTCTGGAAATAACGCTATTTGACAATGAAGAACGTAAATAAATATTTTGTTTATTGCAATAAAATGTTACAATTTGTTATATTTTTTTAGGATATTTAGATTTTAGATATCTTAAAAACCCAAGAAAACTATTAAGTAACTACCTACTAAAATTATATTATTATTACATGATAAGCATCCTCATAATTCAAACACGACTAAAACGAAGTTAAAAAAGTTAATCAAAATTGTGTTCGCGATGCACCCTTGTCTACGAATTTTTCTGTTTAATAATTGGTATTTATCAAAAACAAAAATAATTTACTAACTAAAATAAATGTAGCCTAATATAATAATCTTAATTTATATGGGAAATTATAAAACCAAGTCACCAAAAATATAGCCGCTTCTGACTAATAATGCAGAAGCGCGTGAGCATGAATTGAGCAGAAATCAAAACTCTTTACTGCGTAATTCGAACAGACTGGCCCGGAATAAGAAACAACAGTGGATATGAAAAAGCAACATTTCAATAGTGGACTATTTTAGACTGTCAATTTTCTGCGCTACTCGAAACTAACTTCTCGATAGTTCGAAGCTCTTCGTTCAGTGCTGTAGTCGGGTATTTATTGTATCGATATCGATACAATAATTGTCTAAATAGATAATGGATTATATTCTCAAATTTGGTTGAAAATGACTTAAGGTATGTGAAAATATTTTTGATGTGGAGTCTAGCTTGCTACTCGATTAAAGAGTCAATTTTGGTGGGAATAATTCGTGTTTCTTTTCTCGTTCTGCAGGAGTAACATGTGACACGTTACACTAACAAAATGTCTAACAAAAGCCGGACAGGCCGGACTCGAAAATATTTGGCCGGACACGACCGTAAAAAGCCAAACATGTCCGGCTACGTCTGGCTATCCCTAAGTATGAGCAATAACAGATTCCTACCTTCATTGTTAAAGAAATCACAGGTAATATTTATTTTCAACTTTTATTAAGTTTTAAATAGCATATTGTGTATCTGTTTCTAATTCTATTGTTTATCGAAGTGGGATCTTTAAATTATATCAAAAAGTTCTTAGTTACAAAAAAAAGTCATAAATCTACTGGCATCATCATTAATTTTGTATATTTTAGCTGCCTTTCAATTGAAAACACATATTTTTTCTTGAGGCACCATTGAATATCCCGGCATAATGATTTTGTTTCAGTTTATATATGATAAATTGAAGGGTCACAGAAAATGATATTTTTGTTAACTCACTAGTAAGAGTTGTATCGGAATTAACTATTTCAGGAGTCGAACTGATAATTGTATGCTTTATTACTACCAATGGCAATATCTGAATTTCAATCGTTGCTTTCAGTCTGCCAAAATGAATAGTAGTGTGTGCTTTCTCTAACGTTTCCCTTTTATTTTTTCAGAGAGCTATACTTAGATGGTATTATAAACTAAGATTCTCCATTTCCTTAGACAGATAGGAAGTGGAACAACAAGAAGAGGTATAAATATTATCAACAAGATACAAGAAAAGTTGTGCTTTACAAAAAGAAAAATCTATCATTTGGTGATCTGGACCCCATTGGACATTTATGAAGAATGGAAGAATAAGATACATATTAAAAATGTTTTATTTAAATAGATACATATGATTTTTAAGTACAAATAAAAAATTGTAAGATGACACCTGTTTTTTTGACATAGCTCTTATCAGTTAAGTTTTTAATTATTAAAAAAAAAAACACAATTTTTTCTGTTTCAGAGGTTGTAAATGCAAGTCCTCATTAGTTCACCTAAGCAATAAAAGTTAATTTATAAATTAGAAATGTGGAAATTTGATTATATAGAATTACTCTTTAAAGAAGTTTTACAGTATTAAATAAGTACTGAAAACAAGTTTTCAGACTAGAAGGTATTAGCTGAATGCAAAAATCTTTCTAGTTTAAAATGGATCTTTTTCACACAAGTAATACACTATTTTTCCTACATCGATAAAGAATCTTCAGTAAGACTTTTATTTAGTTGTGCACACTAGTGCTAAAAAAATGAGTAATTGGTTTCATTAATTGCAAATAAAATAAGGTAAAAGTAGATACTTTCTAGCGAAGTAAACATAGCTCTTTTGTCAATTTCAATTCCAGAAAAAAAATGTTCTATGTTTAACAAATACTGAAGATAAACAACCTGTGGACTCCTCTTCGAGTGCTAATAGGCTGGTAAAAAATCTCTAAACAATATTACTTTAGTTACCAGTCTTGATATATAAATATTAATTATTGAATTTTATTTATTAATACTGTTCACATGCTTTCTAGAACTGAATTTTATTAGTAAAATATTGTCCAAACTTGATTAGGTCACTATTTATCAAATGGTGATTGCGCCGGCAAGCGACAAATGTACGTAATTTGAAGTTTCAAAATATGGCAACCCTAGCCTTACACGAACAGCGGAGGCAGTAGGGTATCCTTCTGGGTATCTTCACAAGTACCACAGCTTTCAGTATTAGTATATTTAGTTGAGTCAGAATTTAAATTGTTGAAATATTTGTTTATAAGATTCAAATGGGTCCATAGAAAATATTTTTTCTCAGAACGCGCTTTTGGAGAATGAAAATTCTCGTCGATTCTGTTGATTGACTGTGATATAGGGTAAAGTAGCTGAGATGACTGTAGGCCAGCGAATAATATATATTTAATAGCTCTTTTGGTTAAAATATATTTTTTAGATTATTAATCGCATAGTAAGTTGAGTTTAGTTGGGATCCCAACATCAAACGCAGAAATTTAGTATTATGTACCCAACAACGCTATTTAATGAAAGATCAAGGTTTGGAAATTCGCATTGTAAATAAAAAAATAATATAATTGGTTTTACTACCATTTAAATGCCAGTCGATTCCTATAGTAGCTTCTACTAGCATCATGAAGAGGTTAAACTATGTAGTTCCCAAGCAATTTCTGAGATTAGTTTTATTTTTCAATGCCACACTCTCACTTGTCCTGTCTGATACTGATGTGGGACTCGGCCTGAAAATCTTTGTAAAAGTTATTGGAAACCCTTCTAAAAAAACTTCAAAAAATTCGTACTCTTTGGGTAGGTAATATCCAAAACTGCTACTTTATACAGAAATTATAACATACTAGCAATTAAAGATGAGTATTTCTACTAGAGTAGTGTAATTTTTTTCCATGAATCTATAAGTGGAATTAGGTATTCAAATCTAGATATAGAAATTAGAAGCAATGTTATTCACACTTTACTCGAAATTGTAATAAAATTAATTTGCCTTATGTAAGAACGGGTATAAGAAATGGCTCTATGTATTTTATTTATTCGGTAGGGATATTCTACTGGCCGAGGACTTGAAGAATACCTCCCCAAACGAAATGGCAGAATCATTGAGGATTTAGAATTGCTTGGGGAAGTGTAAATATAGGTGTGAGCCATAATAGACCACCAAGTCGCAGTGAAGGCTCGGTTTGATCCACTCACTTTTAACCTAACCTAACCTAATGTTGTTCACACTTTACTCGAAATTGTAATATTAATTTGCCAAACGTAAGAACAGGTATATGAAATGGCTCCATAGGTTACTAATAAAGTATAAAAAAATTATAACAGTGTCCCATCAAGAGTTAAATCTTTATCTATAAACAAGTTTAAATTTATGATAAAAAAATTAAAAGGGTGAAGGTAGGTTGTAGTGTAGTACCTTTAATTACTGTCTCTGTGTTGGTATAAAGGTTTAAGGAACAAAAAGAAAACGACAAATTATTTATTGATAAAGTTTATTGTGATATTTATTGGTGATAACTACGTAAATTGCTAGTCTTAAACTATAGCCTTTGTACGGCAGAGAGTTCCTATGTAAAGTTTAATTTTAAGTTTTCTTTAGAACAATAAACGAATTTGAATTTATTTCTCCATATTCAGATAAAGCTAAGTAAAACAATAACACAAGTGTGTAGTTTTTGCATTCAGCTTCTTATAAACAAATTCGAGGAGTTTAAACAAAGCAGGTAGACTGAACCCTTTGGAAACCATGTTGACTAGTGTGTAATTTTTTTTGTTAAAGAAAGATTCAAGTCGATGAACCATGCTGCTCTCGAACACCTTTGAAAACGATGACGGCCCCATTTGCGCTGTAGTTCTCCAAATGCTCCGTTTCGCCCCTTTTTAGTAACATCTAGTATTGTTACTCCAATCTTAAGGCCATCCAAAAAACAACATGAATAGGTTGTATAGCTTTGGCAGTAGATATTTATTAAATCTCCAAATTACCCTCATGACTGAAAGGGGAATATCACAAATTTGACGTTCACTCAACAGTATAGCCTCAAAAGTGGCAAAGACCAAAAACAATTTTTTGCATGCAGCTATCTGTAATGATATTGGAAGAAACCCAATTGGTAATTACTAAATGAGTTTTGAATTTTACTTTGACATTACTTTTCATGACTGAAAGGGGAATACCACAAATTTCACGTTCACTCAACAGTATAGCGTCAAAAGTGGCAAAGACCAAAAACAATTTTTTGCATGCAGCTATCTGTAATGATATTGGAAGAAACCCAATTAGTAATTACTAAATGAGTTTTGAATTTTACTTTCCATACAGAGTAGGTCAAGTCACAACTAGACAATACAAGAAAATATTCCAAAAGTAATTTCAAGCCTCGTTTACGTAATCGATAGAATAGAATTATTCATGAAGAAAGTTGGAAATTTAGATTAGATAAGTCATTTTTAGAAAAGTATCTCTTGAAAGTGTAAATATAAAGTCTTATTAGGAGAAATAGTTGAATTATCAAGAAGGATATATTTTAAAACCTGCGCCATGTGCTCAGCAATATTTGTTGATCACATTGATTACTGCTATATTGCATGCCCTAAATTGTTTACAGTGTGTGACAACATAGTCAAAAGCAAAGGGGCTTTGATTAAGATGTTCGAGTAGTATAAATGTCAAATTAAAACCATACAAATATTCTACATATGATGTCATTTAAAGAGTTCATTTATAGTGCATTTTTTTAAAGATGGTATTGTTTGTTTGTTGTATTTTTGTTTCATCCTTTATAGTTTTATTTATAGGAGCTTTATTGTAAAAGTCAGATTTAACAAATAGTGTCATAATATGTTGTTTCCTGATAAAATCGTGACGCTCATTGCATGGTCATATTCATTTCCTACATCGCGTAACGTACACAATTTAAAATGCCTCTATTCCGCCATTTTTCACGTTTTCCAATATTCTTGCTTTGAAACTACTCCGGCAATATCCTGAATATTCTCGGAAAATTTCATCCAAATGGTTCAAACCATCGCAGCGTAATTGATGTACATAAATAAAAACAATATATAGGGTCGAATTGATAACCTCCTCTATTTTTGAAGTGAGTTAAGAAGGAAAAACAAACTTAATCCATTTGACAAAGTTTTTAGAGTTTTGATATTTGGATCAAAGATATAGGTCCTTAGGACACATATATTCTGTGAAAATACAATTTAATATTGTTTCCAGTGTAACCGGAAGTAGGCCTAGGTCGAGAATTTTAAAGGGAACCCTGTATATATTTTTAGGTCATTTGATAGCACGAAAAATTTTCTTTTCAGTGACTTATTATCATCTCCTATTAGGATACGTTTTAGTAGTTCTTTTAAATGATATTCTTCTCCTTTATCGAAAATTTGAAACATTTTTTTATTTCCAGTATATACAATAAATAATCTGGGATTTAAAAAAACTTTTGAATTCTTCTGATATTTTCAGTAAGTCCCTTAAATGCTCTTCCAAAATCATATCAACAGCTTAATTGTCTTATTTGATTTTCTAGGATCTCTATGATGATGATGATGATGGAGGAGATGTGTACATTTTATCTTGTACCATATAGTACCCAACCAATTCTCCGCAATTCGTTCCTTTTTACAGATTTTGAATTATGAACTGGAGCGCCATCTTGTTGGAACATCATTCCGTCATTCACATCTAAATGCAAGTTTTCCAAATAATGTTTAATTCGGTTTTCGTTCAGTCTTATTACACCCAGCCAAACATTCACTCCGAAACGCTCTTGAAAACTTACCAGTCGTTAATTTTCTCAAGCCTACTAGCGAGTGTTTTGTCTGTTGAACATAACGCGATTGGTAAATCTAGATTCATCTGTGAAGAGTATTTGATGGTGGAATACTCTATTAACATTAAAATTTCCCAAAAACCAATTACAATAATTTAAGCTCCTCTCAAAGTCATTTTCGTATAAGTGATAATAACACTTAAAACAGTGCTTCTTTAAAATTTTCCTAGCACTTCCACGAGAGGTATTACACTGGTAACACTCGAACGGAAGCAGTTCGATCATATTCAATATAAGCTAAAATATTTGTCTCAACTTCACCTCTTACTATGAAGGCATTAGCATCTTCATCTGCATTATTTTATTTTCATTTTTTTGTGTTAAACTAACCATGGAAAATAGTTTCTCGAAGGAGCGTCACGACCTGGAAATCTTTCTTGATATAACTTCTTCGCTTGTCTGGCATTTATCCTACATTCACCATAGATATCGTTAAGCAGTATGTCAATTGGTCGCGTGTATTAACCAAAATAGTTGCAAGAAATGTGAAAATAGCAACCGTGTAAAAAAGGTTTAACTATTGTATGTAAAAGTTGGTATTTGTTTATACTGAAAAAGATATCTCTGAATGATTTCAGATTGTACTTGGCAATAAAAACTAAAGGTGAAGTGTGTCAGGCATTTATCTGTAGATACTACTGATTTATACTTTAATGTTAATTTAAAAAAAAAAATCGATACCTATTTAAAATTTTCGATAAAAATCAATATGTCATTGGAAAGAACAACTAAAACGTATCAAAATAGGAGATGAATCGAAATCTTTGCATGTTTAATCAACCGTTTGCCGTTTCATTAGGTTGCTTGACGAAAAATCGATCGGTGACGACACAGTACCCCTATATTGATTTTAAAAACAATATCTTCTACGAAGCCATTTTGTCAATAAAAGGAGAATTTTTCGAGCTGTCGAATGACCTAAAAATATATATAGGGTACTAAAGGGAACTTTCTTGACCTAGGTAATTCTAGTTACACCAGCAATACGCAATAATTGTTTTTACGCGGAATATATATGGGTCTTAATTTTAAGGACCTATATCTTTGATCCAAATATTAAAACTAAACTTAAAAAGCAGCTAATTGACGCCTTGCCAATATTTCGTTATCAACCGGTATACTATCTCCAGCTCTAACGTAAACATCTAAAACATAGTTAGCTATTAAAAATGGTACCATTTTTAAGATGTTTTTAATATGCTTGCTATGGGACCACTCCGAAGCAAAAAAGTATAGATGTCAATATCGTGTTTCATAATGTTTTTGGGGTTTTTAATGACACCAAGTTTAATTTTACTCATCTTTTTAAATCTTGACATTTTTATTATTAATACGGTGATTCAGGCATAATTCTATATGCAATGGACCCAGTAGTTGCTTATCTATATTTTTAAAACACAAACATTTTTCAGCAAGTTCGTGAGAGTTATAATGCACAAATTTACATGATTTTTCTTCTGAAATGTTAGTCTGATTACACTGACCTCTCAACATTGTTTTATTGCGTATGTTTTCTATAAAACCAATATGTTTTCCTTCAATAGCATTTCTGTGGTGAATGCGCCAATTATTCTTATAATTCCACTAGACACTCATCGTGTCATCTAAGGAAAAAGGTAGAATAAGGACTGCCGGGCCAGCTAGTTTATTTTATTAGGGACCTTCAAAATTTAAACCTAAGTTTGAGCTTTAAAATTTTGTGTAAGTAGAATTAATGTAGACACTCAATAAGTGTCTATTTTTGATCAAGTAATCAGGAATTAGTTTCCTTCATAAAAACAAATTTTCAATAAGGAATAAAATAATATTTTTTACTTTTTAGTGCTTTTTTGTAGTGGGTTCTATTTTATTTATAAACGTTCTATCAATCACTGGATTTACCTCCAGTGATCCTTTTTAATTATATTTACAGTAGTTTTATCGTAAAAGTCAGATTTAACAAAAATAGCCCATATATGAATGTTATTTCCTGATAAGATGGTGAACGCTAGCATTATATTACATTTCTCCAATTTCTCAAAAGGGCACTAAAATATCTTCTGACAAAGAGGCAATTGCTGCCTGCAAAGCAAATGTCTTGTTGAGCGACAACTGCTACAGTCTTTCCAAGAAAGCTCCTATTGACCAAGAACCTATTTTTGATCCAATGTCTCCCCTAACAGTGAAGCTTACGCGAACAGAAAAAAGTTCTGATAACCGTTTCCTCATGTCTACACTAAGAGAACCAGCCATTTTAAACGCCTTCAAGTTATATCTCGCCTTCCTGCACGACCAACCTGCGCCAATTCACTTTGAAGGGTTTACAAATACAAGCACCAGGCTGTTTTTGGCTTCTGAAGGCATTCCTATAGATTATAGAACCCTACATAAGATATATTTCGATTTTCATGCTGCTTACGGATTCAACGCAGCAGAAGTGGAAGCGGATCTTGTAGCCTATGGATCCTATATATCTTCGGAGAGAACGATCCATCTTCAGAGGACCAGAGAATGCCATAAAAACTATTTTACCAGCAATTCTCTCCCAAAAAAAAATTTTAGAAAACACGACGTGTCCTGAGGAACTAGATTCCTCAAAACTTCCTGTTGTTACTAGTCTTAATATGGTTCTAATTAATATTGGTTCTCTAAGAAATAAAACTGACGAGTTGTACCTATTTCTGGAAGAATTGGAGTTCCCCCAACTTGTTGCAATTACTGAGCACTGGCTGAATCTAAACGAACCCTTTTATATTGAGAGGTATACCACAATAGCTAGATATGACAGAAAAAACTCAGCTCATGGGGGAACACTGATTCTATCCCTAAATGGAGATTTCATGTCGGTATCTAAATATGATCATTTGTTAGCGGATAGCTGTTTTGAATTCTCTATGGTATATAATCAAAACCTTGATCTTTATGTAATTTGTATTTATAGATTACCAAACTCTGATGTACAATCATTTTTAAATAGCCTGGTAAGTTTGCTAGACAGTCTACCGATTAAAGGTAAAAAAATTCTATGCGGGGACTTTAATATTGACTATGCTACTATGTGTGCCATCCAAAAATATCTAATTTCTATATTCAACTCTTTCGGTCTTTCAATGCATGTATCCTCGCCAACTAGAATTTCAAAAAATTCTTCTTGTATCATCGATTACATGACGTCTGATTTTTGTCCATCAGAGGTGCATTCACAGGTCTATAACTCAGGTCTTTCCGATCACGAGGCGGTAATTTCCAGGTTTAATTTACCTATTAGGCCCTTACCAAGATCTCGCCATCGGGGCAGAATTTTCTCGGCCGCAAATTTCTCAGTATTTCATAATATTTGCTTTAACACCGATTGGAATTTTGAATCTGATAATGTCAACACAAACTTCAGAACTTTTTTAAATAAAACTTTAAGTGCTTTTAACAAGGCCTTCCCGCTTAAGAATATCAAACCTAGTCATGAAATTCTGATAAACAAACTAAATTTTTATGGAATTCGTGGTACTTCTTTAAATTGGTTCAAATCTTATCTTGGGAAAAGGCAACAACTTGTAAGGGCTAATGGTTCCGATTCTGATTGTAAGTTGATTACAAGTGGAGTCCCTCAAGGTTCAGTCTTGGGACCTATTCTTTTTTTGTTATACATTAATGATATCACGAACCTTAAAATTAATGGAAGAATTTCCCTTTTTGCTGTCGACTCAAGCATAACTTGGAAGGATTTTGATACAACGTCTTTACACTCTAGTATCTCCAAAGACTTGGTTATAATTAAGGCTTGGTCCGATTCCAATATGCTTTGTTTTAATGTCGATAAAACGGTGGGGTTATCTTATAAGGGAACTTTACAACCACTTTAGGTACATAACAGCAATATTGAATACGTAGAGTCGGTTAAATTCCTGGGTTTAAATATAAATAACAACCTAAAATGGTCTAATCATATTGACACCTTAACTAAAAAACTTTCTACCGCCTGCTTCACCATTCGATCAGTTTCAAAAGAACTAGACGTTCCTTCTGCTAGACTTACTTATTTCTCTTTATTTGAATCCCACCTCCGCTATGGCCTTCCCTTTTGGGGCTGCTGTACCACCGAGCAATTTCGTAGTATTTTTATGCTTCAAAAGAGAGCCATTCGTTATTTGTTTGGTCTAAATAATAGAGCTCACTGCCAATACCATTTCAAAAAACATGAGATATTAACACTTCCTGCATTATTTATTTTGGAAACGGTATGCTGAGAAAACATATAAACACCCTCCCAGAAAGGCCACAACATTTATACCCTACCAGAAACTCTAGGCATGATATATATCTTCCCATTCCTTCCTCAGAATTAATAAAAAAATCAATTATTTACAACGCCATAAAACTTTACAACAATCTGCCAGTACATTTAAAATCTATCCCTATGCTTGCTCAATTTCGAAAAAACACCAAAGCATACCTCATTGAGAGACCATTTTACAGCGTTAATGATTTTTACAGCGAGTAAGTCTCTTTAAATTGTCACTAAATTCGCTTGTTTACTTAAATCTTTTGTGAGTCATGTCCTAACTCGTAACATAGAATTTTGAAAATCATCATATAGAGAAAAGAACTGTCGAACATTCACTTAAAACTTAATTATTTTTGTTAAGTATTGGATTAAAAACAAAATTTAATTCTTTTTTGTATACTACATTCTACACTAGTTCATTATACCTTCTGTTTACCATCACAATTATTTGTATAACTATAATAACAGAGAGTTTAAGGTCGCATAGTTGCAATTTTAATTTCATTGTCATCGAAATTATTCACCTCGTACATCTGTGTTTGTTTACTTTTATAAGGTTATTAGGATTCATTAACTGTTTTGCGGCAATGTTATGTTATATTCTAACGTGTGTTTTACGATTTGGTAAATTGATAATTTATGTCTTATTTTAGGTATATTTTGCTTTGTCCATAAAATTGTAAAATTTTTCTGCGGCAATAAAGCATACTTTTGTTTGTTTGTTTGTACATCGAGTCGAGTCAATTTTAACGTTTCTCCAGTATACTTGCTATGAAACCACACAAATATATTGAATATTCCTTGCAGATTTCGTCCAAATAGTTCAAGCCATCCCGGAATAATTGATGTATATACATAGGTTTGAATGGATTTGGATTTTTTGGGTGGATTAAAAAGGGAAAACAAGTTTCTTATTTTTGTAAAACCTTATTTCTTTCTTGCGTTCAAGGCAGATTTTTTTTTAATCTGAACTAACATTTTATTATCTATTATTTTAAACTAACGCACGAATCATATTTTAAAAAATGAAACAATACGTACTTTTTCATCAAACTTTTATTAACAGACTATCTGGCATAACGTCAAACAATGGAACAGAAATTAATATAATATTAAAAAGCTAAAAAAAATTATTGAAATAAGAAAATAATAAGTATAAAAAATATACTATTTTCCATACATTTAGATCTCTTCACATATTAATGGAAACTTTAAATTAAATAGTTCATCACATACTTGATATTTAATGGAAGCAAGTGGTTTACATTAGAAGGTATCTGGAACTGCTTACTTCAGTTTGGTTGGAACCCAATTGAGATATGGTATTCTGGGATTTTGTTCTCAGTATCAGTTTATTTTAGTTTCTATTTTGCAAAAAAGAGCAACTTTCCACTAAGTATAAAACAAATAACAAGCATTAAATTATTTAGAAGTTTTTTAAAACATATTTTAATAGAAAAATAATTTTACAGTTTGCATGAATTTTATGACAACCACTTGTAACTGTCCAATTTATTGTTATATTAGTAATTTTAGCCGTTTTATTTTGTAATGTCCAATTTTTTACTACATTACTGTAATTTTAACCGTTACATAATATTTTTTTAGCATTATGTAATTATTGTACCGTCAGTTTTAAGTCTATATGCTTAGTTTAAGATATCTTAGTTTGTACGACATTTTAAGTTTATGGAAGCTGTTTACTCTACTATATAAGAGTATATTCTTTACACAATAAAGCAATTATAAATCTGAAGCCAAGAGTCAAAGAGTAGACTCTTCTAAACAACTTCCATAAACTTGTACAAACTTGACTTTGACCTCAGATTTAAAATGTTGTACACTTGATGCATCTAATAGCATGTTGTACATGAATTCATGCCTTGGAAATCATTCTAGTTTAAATAACTTGTGGAGCAAACATTGTAGTTGTTAAACAAGGTGGAATATTTAAACTTCTACCTGATGGAAGCTAAATATATATTAGAAATCCTTTATTAAGTCTCGCAGATACCATCTGATTTAAAAGACCACAATGGTTTACCATTTTCTTTTTAATAAAATAATGAGCCCGAATACAATTCACTCGCATCGGTAATTATTAACAAATTAAACCTTTTAATGTATTCCTATTTCGTTATTTCATTTTTTTTTTGGCAGTGAACAATAAATCTCTAGGCAGTCCAAAATGATTCTACAGTATGTAAAATTGTTGAAGCATGTTGGCATATACCAACGTTTCTCAACCTTTCAGTATATGCAGACCTTTGTCCAAGTTTTATCAAACGGTGGACTCCTACCTATACGTACAAAAAAGTCCAATATAAAATGTAATAACCATAATTTTCTGATACCAGTAAAAACTATCGCCCACTTAAATGAAAAACCTAATTTGATAATGAATGAATGAAACATTTATTGAAAAGCTGTGCAATACACTAATTTTCCTATACTAGCCTATACTAACCTATATAAATAGTAAGTACCGCAACAATAGTTTTCTTCTAATCACTACTTACATTTGAGTTAAATATATGTGTTTTCTGTGAAGTCAGTTATAGAGTAATGAACAGAATCAGTAAGAAAATGTTTTAATTTGGAATTTTGTTATTGGGCTTTGCTTTATATGATTAGGTATTTTATCATATAAGCATTTTCCAAAATGATAAAGAGAATTATAAGTTACTGAGCTAGAATATTGTGAAATTATTATATTATTTCTAAATCTTGTAAAATGTGAATGCAAAAACTTCATTATTATAATTTCAAAATAATATATATGTCATAAATATCAATGTGCTGGCTAATGTTTTATCAAAATCCACTTTTAATCTATTTCTCTATTCCCTTGTTTTCATAGATACAACCGGAAATTTAAATTAACACTTTGATAGATCTTTCGTAAATGAGAGGAGAGTGTTTCTTTCTTAATATTATACCGACTCAAAATTTATAAAGATTAGTAGTGTTTTTAATTATCTTCTGCAATGCTAAATCACAGTAAATATAAAGCACCTTTTTTTTCTGTGGCTGATAGGCCCCTTTCTTTGACCTTCCCTATAGTAGAATTGTATCTATCAATCGAGAGGTTTCCGCACAGCTAGATACAATTTCAGGGCCAGTGCTGCCCGTATATAGCAGTCTCATACCTACAAATTGAATTAAGCATATACATATTTTCTAAAAATTAATCTATGTGCCCGCAAACTAATATATCGAATAAAAGGCGACACGGATTATTAAAGGTTATGAATTTATTGTATATCTTATGGACCGTCTATGTAAAGTATTATCAGTCTTTGCTAATATATAAAAACAAGCATGCGCCTCGGCACTAGCACAAGTAAGCCAAATCAATTACATCCCTGTTAAAAAAGAGGATAACCAGTTTAAAGTGTTCCTCAAAGACTTGCAATTAGTGGCAAACTGATATGCTATAAAATTATCTTTACATAAAATACACATTCCTACGCAGAACAAAATAATAATTACATAATAGCGCCCTAATAATAACCGGACGACAGGTTGAGAGGTTAAGAATCGATGCCATACAAAATTTATTTTTATTTCTACCAGGAATTGTTTCCATAATACATTTTTTTAAGTAATATTTCATGTAAGACATAAAATATTAGCCACAGTTTTACATAAACTTTTAAATGTAATAGCTATATCAGTAGTTAAAATAGGGGAGCGCCTCCTCCTCCTCCTCTTGCTCTCTCTCATGTCCCTCATTCTTATCTTCCTCCCCTTATTCTCATTCGCATCATATTTTTAATTTTTTCTCTTTGTCCTCCCACATTTGATTTTGCATTCTTAAGTCTTATAAATATGTGCATCAAGATCATTTTAGTATGCTATCATCAAGAAAAGTTAATCCTATTCGCAAGAGACGTCCCCCCACATATTTAAGATATTATGTTAAATAAATTAAATGGCTGAGTTGCTGATTGCAGTTAAATTATTAGAGGACAAATTTAGTAATCTTTCAAAAACCTATTTCTCATATTCTATGGCAAGTGGTCCGGAGTGGATAGACTTTTATTATAATCAAGCTGCGGAATTCGTCAAGGCTGCCCTCTGTTGCAACAAATACTTTGAAACATTAAATGTTTTTCGACTTATTCGACATCTAAAAGATATTGGCTTTGGTTACTATTTAAAAGACTTGAAGCAATTTATTGACGAGGATACTATTCTTCAAGAAATTGAGAAGGAAGAATAAATTTAATAATATTCACAATGGAGCAAGTAGTTACTGAAATGTATGAAGAGTTTATTATATCTGCTGCATACTTTCAATATGTATCAATTGTAGGCGAAGAAGACGCAGAGGCACAAGATTTGTCAGCATACTAATCTAATGTTAGCCTACTTTCTTCCAAACTACCTTCCGTTTTCGATTTAATTATACAGGGTGCCCAGCATATTTGTTCAAAAATCTCCATTGCATTTCTTAAATACGTATATGATTTTGGCATTGACAAGCTGAAAATATGCTTTTTCAGAAAATATTATGTTTGTCGTATCTACCTTATTATTATTTTGAGATATTTATTGACAGTATTTTGTACTAAATTCTGTATTCTTTAATATTTTATGAAACATCGTTTTCACTGAGGACAACCATAACGGGAAGCCCTGGAACTCGTTCCTTTCGGGGACCCGGGATTTTTGGTATAATCACTGGGGACAACCATAATGAAAAGCCCTAAAATACGTTCCTCTCGGCAACATAAGATTTTTGGTATAATCATCTCCAAACGCCAAAAAGTCAAAAAAAATGTGCGAACAAAAGTCTGTCTAGAAACCATTCGTTCACTGAACTAGATATTGTTTACTTTATTTATTAATAGGGTTTCCAATATATTGTGGAGCATATCGGAGCCTCTATTTTCAGAGTCGTCTAAAGTAATAAAACTGAAAAAAGATTAGCCGAAAAAAACATTTGTTACATATCGGCTTTTTTCTGGTTGTCGAGATATTTCTGTTACAGGTATGAGACAGTTAATTGCGAAAAGCATAACAGAATAAAGCGATAGAAATGAGTTTAACGTTCTCGCATATGTTAAAGATTCACACAGAAGTACATAAGTCAGTTATTGGGCATAGCTCAAACTTCTGTGAAGCGAATTTTAGAGAACAAGTTCCATCCATATCATGTGCAACTAAATCAAGCACTTGTGGAGGACAAGATTTTGAAAATAGGATACATATCTGTAATTGGGGTCTTGCTCGAATTCGAGATGTACGATTTTGTAAATATTGTATTGTTTACCAAGGCTACAATCAACAATAACGGTCACATGTGAGCAGACCCAATTTACAACTACTATGCCGAGTCCAAATTTTATGAGAACTGTAGACCAGCAACATAGGTGGAGTTCAAACGTCTGGGGAGGAATAATTGGAGAGCACATACTAGACGTACTTTTTTGGTGAACACCTTCACGGAAATATTGTTAAATTTTTTTTTAACGAAGATCTTGATAATCTGCGGGAAAATATACTACTACCATTAAGACGTATGTGGTTTCAATTTGATGGAGCTCCTGCTCATTTTAACGTTGGGGGCCGAAGTATTCTACATGAAAAATTTCCAGGCCGTTAGATTGGAAGACGGGTTTTGTGGCCCCCAAGATCACCAGATCTAACAAAACTTGACTTTTTCTATGTGGATACGTTAAAAATTTGGTCTACAGAACACCCCCAACCACAGCAGCAAACATGTGGGAACGAATAAGAATAAATATTTAATACAATTACTCTCTTAATATTGTAAATGTAAATACATCTTTAACCGACAAGTTCAATATGTGTGTCCAGCAAAATGGTAGAGTGATATGACTTAATTTTGTTTACGATAATGTTATGTTTATTAATCTTTTGTTTTGAATAAATGTACTAAGTGTTCTGAGTGTAGTGATAGAAAGTAATGACCTGCGGTCATCTTGAATTTGATAATAATTGAACCGATCTGGCTCTGGATATAAGAAGTCCAAGTCGATTAAAGATACTGATGATTGTAAATCTCTATTTACTTTTTTATGTTCTAAAGAACTATCAACGAAAATGGTTTGCAGAGAATCACGCGATCGGCTAGTTGTGTTAAACAAACTAGTTGCTCTTATTTTATTTGCGTTCACATTTTCAAAATTTGAAGGTAAATTTAGGGATGAAAAATTTATTGGATTACCCCTTGCTTAAGGGATTTCCATAGATTCGTTATTTTCTATTCTGTCAATTACAGGGAGTAATTGCTAGTTGACAAGCTTGAAGAGCTTGTCGGGCGCCCACCACTCACCCGAGGAACTTTGAGATGTTTGTTCCCCTCACCAATGCAAAGGTTGAGTCTCGTTGACTCGAAAGAGGCAATTGGATTGTTGGACATGATATTACTTGACATATTTTGTGGAAACTACATCAAAATTTGGGGTAGACACGATATGCTTTTTGTTCAGTTCTGTTAGCAAAGTTCAAATAAATTGGACAAAAATATGAAAGTAGCAACGGAAAATGAGTCACACGGAAAGTCAAAGTCGGTATTTAATGTACAACGCTTCGGGGTGGATATACCTAAGCCCTAGTTTACAAAATTCAATAATTTCACCAACTATAGTCCTTGACTTTGTAAAGGCTTTACTAAGTCCATTCACCGTGACTTAAGATGTTTTATTTGATTAAAAAGTTTATTTATAACGTTCAACGAAATTCACTAAAAGCGTCACTTTTAGTGTTCAGCATATTTCGCACTAACAATATAAATAGTCACAAAAAGTTGATATTACGACACTCCCCCACCCAGCTTTAAATTGATGGCCTTTTAACTGTCAATTTAAGCCCAAAAGATTGGCGTGGCTAATCTTCTGTGGTGGTTATTTCTTCGGGTCGTAATATTTTTTTCTGTCCCGGTGGTTTGCTTAGGGTTGGCCGAGGTGTTTCCGGGGGTCTCTTTTTTAGTTTTGAAGTTTTCGAATTACTGCTTTCATTTGTGGTAGATAAATTTGTGCTTGTTTGATTAGTAGTAATTTGATTAGAATTTAGATTGTGATTAGTATTTTCATTAGTATTTACATTTGTATTTAAAGCTGTATTTTAACCTGAAGGGTCAGGGGAATTCTCTTGAGCCAGGCTGCAACTCTTGTTCATCAGAGTCAGATTCGTTCCCCGGAAATGAGAACGTCCTATCCTTAGAATCAGATGAAAGATCATCGTCATTGTTAAACTGATTTCCCGCCGTATGTTTTCGTAGATCGCCTAGATGTTAACCACGTTCGAAGTGTCCCCTATCGCTTTAACTACGGTATGTGGGCCTATACAAGTAGTAGCGAAAGATCCTTGTCCTATCTTATATCGAAAATTTGACGTGAGGTTGAATTTGTTTTTAGTCGTGTTGTTTGGCGTAAATTGCTTTTCTGACATATTATTATGATATATCACGGGATATTCTGTTCCAGTAATATAGCTTTTTATCCTTTCCGACGTTTCATTGATGCCTATACGGTCAGCTTCAGGGTCATCATAGAACGAGCGGATGACTGAGTTTGTCCCCAGTAGAATGCTTCTTCCAGAGCAAGGAGTCATAGGTGATTTTCTGGGGAAGTTTGTTGATCATTCAGATCTGGAATTTGTGTTTCATTTTTGTTTTGTTTTAGTGGCTGGCACCTATAGATAAGTTTACACTCCGTTCGACCGAGGTATAATTTTTATAGAAAAATTCAGAAACATTTTTTTATTTGGGAGATGACTCTTGGCCTTTCGACCAAACGTCTGATCCCTTTGAGCTTTCCTCGCTGGTATCTTTGATGACGTCGTCGTTTGGTTTTTGAAAATTACTTTTTTACTTGAAAATCTTGATTTATTTTTTCTTAAGAAATTTCATCAACTATAGTCCTTGACTTTGTAAAGGCTTTGCTAAATCCATTCACCGTTACTTAAGATATTTTATTTGGTTCAAGAATTTATTAGGGACGTTCAACGAAATTCACTAAAATCGTCACTGTCCCTTTTAGTGTTCAGCACTTTTCACACACTCAACAAAATTAAACTTTATTTTAAAAGTCGGAATAGTTTCTTAAAACACAAGCAATAATTACTTGCGAATACTTTTTTTCAGTTTATTCAAAGTTTATCAAAGTCAGTAATCACTGTTTCAAAATTAGACCCTTTGGACGCAAAAATCAACTTTTTACAGAATCTGATTTTAGAAATATAAAATACTTAACTAAAAGCTTAACTAAAAAACTAAATAAATAATATCTTTTTTATTACTAGTAAAAATACAAACCTAAAAACTTTGAAGTCGTTTTTCCATATTTCTAGTAGTATTTTCAAAAATGTTTACTCTTGATAAGTGCTATTTTTGCATTAGAATTCATTTTCTTTTTGTCCGGAACTAATACGATGAAATTTTAATCTTTCCACTTGATTTTTGAGACTCCTCTCAAGTCCAAAAATGTGGATTTCAACTTTTTTGTTTTTGTATTTAAAAATCCGAAAAATTTCGTAAGACGTATTTCAATGAAACAAATCTTTTTTGAAGAATAACTTTTTGTCGTATCTATTACCGTTTTCGAGATTCGAGACTTTTTGGTTTTCGGGGAAATTCCCTAGAAATTGCAAATTTCTTTTGCTGATTATTTCTCGAAGGTTTAATCAATATGTTTGAAATTTCCATAGTATGTTTGTTGTATCGATATCGTTGATATTCAAGAATCGGCGCTTGTCCAAAAGCAAAGGAAAAAAAATTGAAAAACAAGTATTAGATTTTCCAATAATAAAATCTGTTTTTTTGCAAATTCACGAAATTTCAATCATTAATAGCTTTCTTGTTACTTAATCGATTGAGGTGATTCTTTTACCAAAATGAATTTCGTTAGAGGCTTTCTAGGCGCGTAATTGGAATTTTAAAAAAGTCTGTTCTTTTTGGGAAATTTTGAGTTTTCCGAAAAATACGTTTTTTTCCAAAGTTTCATTGTTCTAACTTAATTAGAAGTATTTTTAATTAATTTTTGAAAATTACATTTTATACCGACGCGCAAGTTTGCCTGCATCGACAAGTGTGGCATGGTACGTCGTGATTAGACATTAGACATAGATGGGGAGCCCGACAAGGGTAGCACTTAGGCTCACTGGGGCCCATTGTGTTATCTCCCCAAGTAGATGTGTCAGGCCAAGAGCCCACGCCTCACATCGGCGACTAGATACTCGGTAGTGTCATCTACCTCACCACAAAAGCAGTATGGATCATTATCGAGTGAAATCTTATGCAGGTAATATTTCACCAGCCAGTGTCCAGTTGGGACCCCGGTAATGGTTCTAAGTTGGCCTGTGTTTAAATTTAAAAAGTCTATTAGACTCAGAACGGCTATAAGGGCCTGATACGATGACCTTGGACTGTCTGACTGCTGCTAGCTCGTGCCATTCAGCACGCAATTCCTCGACAGTGCGATTCTTAATCCTAACCTGATTGGTTGATCGTCAAGGGATTAAGCTTCCCGAATGGATATCGCCTTTATAAAAAAGTGTTTCGTTTCTGATCGTGGCGTTCTACTGACCTGGAGATTTGTGAATCTTGAAGACGTGGTTTTGGTCGGATGTATATTTAGTTTTGTATGTTATTTTAACAGAAAAATAGTCATAAAAAGTTGAGATTACAACATAACGTAACTAAATATAATACAAAATTAAGGAAAACTCTAAAAGTAGATGATATATATACTGTGCCTTAATGCTTGAGTTCCGCATGTAATATTCATAGTATTTAAAAAAAAAAATGTGTAATAACGTCAGATAATTTTTACCCAGGACGTTGCCATCACCGGCCGACTCCAGCGCCGCATAGTGGTCTATATTTACGGAAATATGGCAATAATTCAAAAGCTTCAAATAGAATAGATACTTCTTAGTTTTCCAATACTAGTGTCCAGGAAGGCATTTTTCATATAACAAGTTCGCAATATAAGCAAAATTTCCGATACATTTTTAAATTCATATTTTAACTATATATTTTATTTAGAATTTTCCGAAAAACCCATTATTAATATTTTATTTAAATAATAACTCGCCAATGAACTAAATAGTATTTTTAGTTCATTGTGACCTGCTTGTAACAATTTATTTAATGATTTTAGTTTTCTCACACTTTGTGCAAAAGTTATTTTATGAATGGAAATGAATGAATTCATATATAAAAATAAATTATAATTTTTGCTTTATTTTTCAAACAACCTCGGAAGGGGGTTCCGAACCATCCATATTCAACTACGTATTCTTTTCAACTCTTTCTAGTGCATACATAAAATTAATAAAATGTAAGAAAACCCAACTAATAATCGTCATGGTCTTCCCTGGAAAAGAGCCATTTATTGCTTTATTAAATGTCTCAGGCATCTACAAAAGTAGGTAAATTATTTTTGTTGGTATCAGCCCATTTTGGGTCAAGATTACCTATACCCACAGAGAAAAACTGGCGTCAGTTTATAAAAACGCGATTTTTTCTAATATTGAAATATTTATTATGTGAACAACAGTGGCAAACACCCTACTGTTAGAAGAGTTAGCCCTACAAGAGTTCAAACTTATAGAAAAAATAAATGTCAACAAATTATTGTTATCAAAGCCTGCATTTTGAAAATCGGCAATTTTTTAAATAATAAGAAAATCTAGTCAGCTATGTTAGAATGTAATAAAAAATTACGACTATTTGGAAATTACGTATTGTGACCAATTAAATTTATCAAATAAAAGATTAGAAGGCATTTTCAAGGTATTAACATCCAGGAATGTGTGACAGAGAATATCAATTTCTAAACAAGCGCGGTTCAAAACTTCATATTTAAACATATTTATCTTTTAACCGAATAGGTTAATATAGTTAAATTCGAGACGAGACAAGGCTTGACCTCGTTTCCCCTCGACCAATATTTCGAGACAAGTCTCGCGGCATCACTATTTTCTGCCAGAATTATGGGTAATATAGAGTAAAACCGGTAAAATTGTGGTACGAAATCGAAATGGCGACCAAATAAGATGTTTTTAGATAATCGTGGAAAATGAACCTTCCAAGTTGCAGGATTTTATAGATTTTTACATTTTAGGGTCCCTATAAAAATACACATGTTTTCTTAATTCCGTCGGTATGTCTGTCGCGGCTTAGCTAAAAACTACTTATCCGATTAACTTTTAATTTTAACCGAACATTTCAGGTCCTATGAGAATGATTTGGAAACACTTAACATTGCGTTCGATAAAAATGTTTAGAGAAAAGACAGTATATAGGTACGTGTTACTAAATGACTATGTGCGGAAATAAATTGGGCCACACTTCACTATTCCTAATAAAAGGCAAGATTCATTACGAAGGAAGTTCCGGGTAAAGAAAATTTACCGATTTTTAGAATTTGATGTTCATTTGATGTTTGAAACAAAAATGTCCTACTTGTATTAAGTCTTATCTTAAAACATTTTCTTGTTCTAGTAATTTCTATGCAAATTTACCGTAATTCGTAATTTGGTTAGGCATTTCGTGTCCCTAAGAAGTGCTAAATGCTTATAACTTTAGTACCTGGTTTATTTTTGGGACTGACTGACTGACATAACCCACATCCCCACTTCGGCTGTTCACACTGCCCCACTTTCTCTTTTCTCGCCAAGCACCCCGGCCTGTCCACAATTCCAATTTACTTCCGCGAAAAACCGTCCCGTTCATAACTCAAAACCTTCAAAGGGTGCAGACTTAGCTCCCATCCAGATATTCTGCACTGCTGCCATTTTTAACAACAATCCCAATTTGTAAAAAATACATACACGGCGTAACCCGTAATATATACCCGAAAGTTTAATTAACGGTAAAGACGTCAAAACGCTTTTTTTTTATTGGGGCGCCGTTTTTTATTTTCCTTTCCACGGAGAGATATTCTAAGAAGAAAGTGCCCCGAATTTTTTGGACAAAGGTTTAAAAATGTTGGACAATTTTTCTGGCAAGACCAGTGGCAAAATCATTTATATAGCTTTCCGAAAAATTAATATGAATTTTGAAAAAGTGTTTTTTTGTTGCCTTTTTTTATTGGGGAGCCGTTTTTTTGACCCCTCCCTACCCCTTGATAACGAAATATTCTAAAAACAAACTGCCCCAAATTGTTAAACATTTTAAAACTCTGTCCACCTACATGATGCAAAATAAACCTGGCCGATGCACTTACCACTTATTTTTTTGTTTATTTGATTATGTCAAAAAATAATAAAATTTGTAGCTTTTAAAATATTTTCAAGAAAAACTGACCACACCGTACTTACATCGCGATCAATTTATCTTCATAACATTTTAACCTGCCATATCTCCTTTAGTTTTATTGGTAGCCAATTGATCCAAAAAACACATTGTAGAGTTGTTTAACGAGTTTTTTCTAATAACAAAAAAAACAAAAAGTTGCTTTTTTTAACTAGGGGTTTGGTAGAAGATCTTTCCAAGGCCTTCCAGGAGAATAAAAAAATAAATATATTGTAGGCTGTGGAAAAGAAATTCCCACAGTAGAGTCGGCGGGGTTGTTCTAGATCATCATGAGGTTGCTGCTATGAGCGTTCACATACTATTAATTATAGAAAAATGGCACCCATTTAAAATCCAACTGGTTCGTGAATTAAATTACGATGATCCAGATCTAAGGATGTTGTGAAATTTTATTGGAAATATGTAATCAGGATGTCTTTTTTGCTAAAAACACTGTATTCTCTATGAATCTACGTTTAAAATGAAAGTGAAGTAAACCGAGAAACCTGTAATTATTGTACTAAGGAAAATCGTATGTGGTTGCGTTAGCATTATATCCAATATCTTTTAAAAAATAACATTTGGGCGGGTATAGTCAGTATTTCATAAAGTTATTGGATTATATTTTTTTGACAACAATGTAAACTGAGAAAATTATCATTTTTTTTCAAAAATTTTTAATCCTACATCGATTACCTTATACTTTAGTAGAAATAACTGTAGATCACAATGAAGACTCCTAGTAGTCAGGGGGTCGCGGGAGTTGATTGTATCGACTGTTTGTACTAATGCAAAACCCCGGAGACTTATTTTTTATTAATTTTTATATTTTAGAGGTAAGCAATTAGTTTTTTTCTTCACTTGAACAAATTTTAGTGAATACAGTGAATACATCTTATCTTGGAGATTGCACATCTGAAATAAAATTTGGGGGTTTCCAATTAAAAAGTAATCGTCAGTTTTCTCAGACTAATTTTTGAAATATTTTATTTTGCCGCTATTTTCATTCACCATGTTAGACCCATACTAAAATTTAATTGGTTCATTCCCGTATAAAACTTGACTGTTGTGCAAAATTTTAGATAAATTGGAAGTAATTTTCAAGTAACAATTCACTATACCGCCATTTTATTTCGGTGTCTTGAATTGGTACCAAAATTTTTTTGGTCCATTCGTACGTAATACTTGATTTTTGTACAAAATTTCAGGTAAATTGCGAAATTAGTTTTTTCGGTAATATTTTTTTAGCATTTCATTAGACCTTTATTGGTAACCCGTGAACAATGTACTAAACTTTAATTTTTAAAATTCCTGTTGTTTCATTACAAAATTGAAATAAATATATCTGTTTGTTTCAAAAAAATTATGTGTCTCTAATTAAGCTAATTAATATTTCGGTCAAAAATCGGGACATTTGGCGTCCCTTAGAGTTGCTAAATTGTACTTAAGTTATTTATGTAGATTCTTTTATTATAAATTTATAAAACTGTAGTAGGTAAAACAAATAAACCTAACCGTTTTTTGTGCACGTCTTTTAACTGTAAGGATATTGAGGTGTGTGGGGGTGGAGTTCAATACTTCGGAATATTTCATGTATATCAAAATAAGTACAAAAAACTATCGTTCTAAATAAATTACTAAGTTGTATCAAGTACATACCAATTTTACTCCACATTTATGGAAATTCAAATATTGATACGTCAGTAAAAGTTGAAACAGCTGCCTGGTTAAATATTAGAAAATGTATACAATCAAATTATTGTGATTTCGTCTTAACCTCTGAATTTCTAAAATATTGTCTTTACATCTAATTACTTTAAACAAACTATTATTGATATGAAGCAATCCGCTAATTTCTTAAAAAACTAAAGATAAGCTATTAAAAGGACTAAACCAAAATATAGAGTATATAGAGAAGGGCGGCAGTCTTCCCGTTTGCACTAGGTTAGGCGTCACAGAAAAGAATACAAATTAATTTATTTCATTGTTGCCTTGAAAGATATAATTTTACGGTGCAGTCGCCATTGCATAATAACGTGTCCTTTGACAATACTTCGTATTGGAATGAATTTAAACTCTCGATTCTACTACTGCACATAAATCACATGATATCTGCAGTGTGACAGGTGACCGAAACCTCATAAGTTTAGTGAAGGAACTAGATGTTCAGCTAAACTATGCAACGGTTTACAGTTTTTCAATTCACAAAACATAAACTTTATTGAAACGGAAAAATTATAAATTTAAAAAAATACTTATTTCCCTATAATCGTTTAAGAGTCAACGTGTTATGTCGCGTTTTAGAGTTACTCCGATATCGTAATCAGCAACTTAAATATAAATAATAGTTGCCCAAATATTTATTATTAACGTCAATTATTTTAGTATATTGTGAGAACTATTATTTTCGTTGTCTTGAATTTTCTTTATTTTTTTATTATATTTCTTTTAACTAAAAACCGGACATTTGGATAAAAAGCAAAAAAGTAAGAGTTCTTAATAATCTCCTTAACCTTACTTATATATGACACAAATCCAAAACTGTATCTTCTCCATGTAAAGATATCTAAAATTCTATGAAATCTTTAAATATTTCGCCTGTGAGTTTAAGCACTTGAAGTGCCTTTTAAATAAAAACGTGTGCCAAGATGAATAAAAGGTAGCAAGTGCTTTTATTATAATGCTAACTCTTTCTGATATTTGTGTTGTACATAAATCTTTCTCAAAAAACTTAAGCAAAAGCAATTGCTACAACATTATTCAAATGACCCATTAATCGCGTTCTAAAATAAGAGGTTGTTTTCCAAAACCATACTGGCTCTAAACTTCTTACACTTCGATGAACTTGTGCTGGCATAATGGAGTTTGCATCTACCTATTATCCATTTCGATTTACGATTTATTAATTATTTATTTACAGGGACAAATATTAGCTACTTAGCATTCGTTCACCGTGAAAGGCATTGATTCATTATCCCAAGTACTCTCAATACTGATTTATTTATGTCAAATACATATGTACGAATACATAATGTCACAAAGATCGAATGAAATTTTATATAGAACAAAATTAGTTAAATTTACAATAAATAAGTGTTGTTATATGATGCGCGCTTCTGCCGTAAACGTTATACCGACTATGGGACTGAGCAGGTAGATGAAGTGTCGAATTGATAGTGTCATCGGATTCTTATAACACAAAAACATGAAAGTTCACACTAGAAAATGTTTTGATGCAAAACAAAAAATTAAGCCCTGTAGATTTATTACAATTCTTCTGCTTTTAGCTTTTTTGGGCCACTCGATATACCTAGTTACGTTGAAACATACACAATAATATTATAGGAGGATTAATTATTTAAAATGTTATATTAAGAATGTGTATATATATATATATATATATATATATATATATATATATATATATATATATATATATATATATATATATATGTTATATGCAATGTCATACAATACATTGACCTGATTTCCGGTCACCCGAGGTGACATTACGCAATAGCGACGAGACCTGATATTTCGCAGGATGCAACATCAGCAGGAAACACTCTACGTGACTTTACCGTGGGAACAATGCTGATGCTTGCAAATATAATAATATAAATACTCTTGTGAATATAATTTTAAGTTAGTAATAGAAATAGCTAGTAATGCTGTCAGTTTGATATTTGAATTTTAATTTAATTGTTTTAATATTTTTTTAATTTAAGTAAAGTTTGTGTTTTATAAATAAAATCATTTTTTAAAAAGTGAAATTTAAGTTGTCGTGATAACAATTGGCGCAGTCGTGGTAAGATTCGTCAACGTCAACAGAACAGGAGAACTCCAACTGTGTCGGCGGATTCATCCCTTAACGAAAAAAGAACCAACCCTCTCAAGCGAAGAGTCCTCACTCGACGACAGGAACGGAAGAAACACCAAGTGAAGCCCCTGGTTGCCCAAAGTCGAGAACAAGACAATTCATGCATCTTGGAGTGTTGTCGTAAGTAACGAATCATCTCTTTTATTTTTAAAATTGAATTTTGTGTTTTGAAGTGATTTTTGTTGAATTTCTGTTCGAGAATCTGATATTTCCCTGTTAGTTATTGCTTATTTCTTTTATATTGAATAATATTTTAAGAAAAATGCCTGATACACGCTCCCAAACTAGTAGCGCAGCTACTGCCACGGTGGCACAAGATTCAAAAAATACTGTTACTGAAGCATCGAGCCCTATAAATTATCCGAGATATTTTCCATTATCCCGAAGTTTGAGGGAGATCAAATCTCGTTAGGAATATTTTTAAATGCTTGTGACTGTGCAAATGATATGGCAATCGCAGACCTAAAAAAATTATTAGTGGTTTTCGTAAAAAATAAACTACGAGGTAGAGCGGCTCAACTTATAAACTCGAGAAACCCTTCTACTTACGCCGACATTAAACAATTACTCACCTTGCATTTTGGCGATACAAGGGACCTCTCCTCACTCATTCAAGACCTGCAACGCCTTAAACAATTATCTAACGAATCTCCCTTAACATTTTTCAATCGTTTGCAAGTACTCCATGCAAAAATGCTTGCAAATATTCAAAAAACTCATGGTCTAAGTCCTGAACAAAAAAATGCACAGTGTTCCCTTATTGACACAATGGACCTTAATACCCTCCTCACAGGATTAGAGCCACGCCTTGGCCAGATTATCAGGGCTGGAAATCCTGCAAATCTTATCGAAGCCCAATTAAGAATTAGACGAGCAATACAATTATCGTATTTCGAAACTCAGAAAAACCCTAAACCAACCCATCTCAATTAGACCTAATCTTTCGGTCAGGAACACCTCTTCTCAACCCCAAAAGTGTTTCAGTTGCGGACGTTTGGGACATATGGCTAATGAATGCCGCGCCCAACAAAATCAAAGCTATTCTAACTTTAGTACAAATTTTCAAAATAGACCTAATTTATTTCCAAAATAATACTAATTTCCAAAGACCAGGTCCTTCCCAAAATCAACCCTTTAACCAATCCAGACCATACTTCCCAACAAAATCAGTTATCCTAATTTCGCTCCTCAGGAACGAAAAGGAACCCTAATTTTCAGTCCAATCAACATATGAACTATAACCCTCAATCCAATTGACCCCGACCAATATGTAAATGTTTTATATGATAACCATTACTGTGATTATAACCCAGAACAGTCCGATTATCGCGCATATAGTGCAGACAATCAAGGATTTTATGAAAATTTCAAACCAATCCCTGATAACGAAAATTATTAAAATTTTCTGGGACTCCCGAACCAAAACCATCCCCCGAACAACACCAATCAATCTGTAGACCATTACAAGAAGTCCAGGATCAGATCCAGACTCTCAATCTAGACGACATGAACCCCAATTTGAATTTTACAGAACAGAGTTTTCTCTTAATCCCCTACTCGCAATTTAAAAAATCTGTACTTCATTAACGACGCATCAAACAAATATAAACTCCCAATTGACACTCGAGCGGGTATAACCATTTTCAAAGAAAAAACCGCCGAAAATTTTCCTCAAAGATGACCCGAAAATATAACCATTCAGGGAATCAGAAATCAAAAACTTCAAATAATCGAATCCACTCTTGTACCATTTAATGCAGGTGACCCCCATACGGTTTTTATTTGTAATTTGGATATAGAATTTGACGGAATACTTGGATTAGACTTTTTAGAACACTATAGATGTATAATTGATTTAAAATCTAAACAACTTGTAACTAATTTCAAAACGATACCTTTACACAAGCGGGCAACAAACTTGAGAACTTCTTTGAAAAAAATAAAACCTCCCGAAACAAAATTTCGATAGAAGGACGTACAGAAAAAATTTTCAGGTTAAAATGCGACCTTGCTGATACAGATGCCATGCTATACGCACAAGAAAAAGAAAAATTTAGACTGCCTTATGCCCTCGTTAAAATAGACAAAAATGGTGAATTTTTAACATCAGTCATAAATTCCAATGTCATCCCAAGAGTCATCAACTTCGCTGACCTCCAAATAGAACCTTTACAAGTCCATGAACCAATCTTTAATTTTAATACTAGCGAACATTGTAATACAAAACCTATTGATAGAATTAAATTTATAAAAACCCAATTAAGAACCGAACACCTAAACGAAGAGGAACGAGAAGAAATCACTCAGTTGTGTCTTGAATACGCCTACATATTTTACGTCGAAGGTGATAGATTAACCTTCACTAACGAAATCAAGCATACTATCGAAACGAATAATGCTAGGCCCATTTACACGAAATCCTATAGATACCCACAGGTACACAAAGAAGAAATATGTTAGATCAAAGTATAATACGCCCATCGGTCTCCCCTTGGTCATCCCCCGTTAGGGTCGTTCCCAAAAAACTTGACGCTTCTGGGAAACAGAAATGACGTGTCGTTATCGACTATAGAAAGCTTAATGAGCTCTCTGTAGATGATAAATACCCACTCCCTAACATTTCACATCTACTTTACCACCCTCGATCTGGCGTCTGGATTTCACCAGATTGGGATTCACCCCGACGACATTCCCAAAACCGCTTTCTCAGTCGAGAATGGCCATTACAAATTCGTTCGTATGCCATTTGGGCTTAAGAATGCACCACCTTCCAGCGCGTCATGGACAATATCCTTTTGGGCATTTAAAATGAACGTTGCCTGGTTTATATGGATGATATAATTATCTACTCGCCTACCATTCACACCCATATGGCCCGACTAAAGGAAATATTCAAACGACTTCGCAAGGCTAATCTAAAAATTCAGCCAGACAAGATGGCGTAAAGCCGAATCCAGCAAAAGTCGAATGTATTCGAAATTTACCTCCACCCAAAAATCCCAAGGACATTAAATCTTTTCTAGGACTCGCAGGCTACTACCGACGTTTTATTTCTAACTTCGTTAAAATGTCAAAGCCATCCTATGAAACCATAAAGCAAGCCTTTATGTCTGACCCTATATTGATATACCCTGACATTCTAACAACCGACGCCATCGCATTCGCTATCGGCGCAGTTCTCTCGCAAGGACCAGTAGGACCTTCCTATAGCTTATGCATCCCGAACCCTTTGCAATGCCGAATGTAAATATTCTACTATCGAATGAGAAGCGCTAGCAATCGTTTGGGCTGTCAAGCACTTCCGGCCATATCTCTTTGGTAGGAAATTTACCTTGATAACAGACCACAGACCCCTAACATGGCTCTTTTCTATAAAAGATCCAGGGAGTAGGCTAGCAAGATGGCGCTTAACACTCGAAGGTTACAATTATAAGATCGAATACAAACCTGGTAAAATAAACAAGAATGCAGATACACTCTCAAGACTTAAGATAAACTATTTTGAAGAATGCGCAAAACTACAAACTAAGATAAACATTTATGCCACCAATGACGAAGAAACCGAACCTGACGAAACAGCAGAAAATAATACTGAAGACGAGGATCAGGAAATAAACGAAGATTACAACAGATTCGCAGAGTTGTACAAAAGCAGATCACTCATAGACTATTCAAAAGTAGAGATTGCGAATACACAATTACTAGATAAATCGAACAAAGAAATAGTCACCTTCTTTTGGAGAGACAAATTGAAAGAAATGCATCACAAAATCATTGATTATATATTCGAAGAAAATTACGACTTTAAAGGCGCAAGAATCAACATAGTGAACAGCAAATCTATAAGACATAGGAAATACTACATAATACCCCTACCTTTCGACCCCGAAATCGTGGCCCAACATCTCTTTTACGTCCTATTTAAAGCCAAAAACGATTTTAAAGAATCAAGCGTATATTGCGTGGAAAATAATGTGGAACTGCCTATTTTAGAAATGCTATCTTACATATTAGCAGATAAAGATGTAAAATTCAAAATATGTCAAGATCTCATCCGGACGCCAGATGAAGAAGAACGACCACAAATACTAGACCATTACCATCGAGGAAAGTTAAACCTTCACAGAGGTATAAACGAAACCGTTAGGCGTATAAAAGTAAAATACAACTGGCCTAATTTAGTGAAAGACGTCGAGAATAAAGTGTTGCGAAACTTGCCAAAAGGTAAAATTTTGCCGAAAAAATCTTAATAGACCATTAGTTATAACAGAAACACCAAAGACGCCATTCGAAAGAGTAAATATAGACATTTTCGAATATCCCACTAGAAACCACGCTCTTACAATAAGAGACGAGTTAACGAAATTTACTCAAGCCTATCCACTTTCAGACAAATCAGCGAAATCAGTCGTCAACACCCTTTTAGTGTTCTTTCAACACTACGGTACACCCTTTAGGATCCATTGCGACTATGGGCGTGAGTTCAATAACTCCCTTCTAAAACACCTTTGTTACCTCTTCGATATAAAAATGTCCTTTTCAAGTGTTAGCCACCCACAATCTAATGGCTCAGTTGAAAGATTTCACGCGACACTCTCCGAAATGATTAGAGACAAAAGAAAGTATACATAAAACAATCGCAAATAAGAACGAAAGCCGAAAACCTTTTCAACGGACCTTTTGAAATTACCGAAATTTTCCAAAATTCAGCCACTCTCCTAAATCCCCAAACAAATCAAACTTCTAAATTTAATTTCGATAGGCTAAAGCCGTATTCTGAATAGATCTTCTTTTCAGATTCTCCTGGCTGATCGTAGCCACCCTTTCGCAATACTCCATCACACCCATTAATAATACTGTAGGAATATTCCTCCATGAAGAAGAAACCATTAAAATTTCTAACAATAAATGGACGCTTCTTGTCTACAAAGAACTTCTACCCATAAAAGACGCAATAGTCAAAAATGATAAAATCTTAGACAATCTTTTGAATACCTTTATGTCTGCTGAAACAACCCGAATGATCGCATTCAAAGGAGAAATCCAAAGTCATGTTAGTCTTCTAGGCTAAATCTCCGATTCGGTAAACTTCAAATACAGAGAAACAATAGCCGATACCCCAAATTATGCCGAACACCGATCAAATCGCGGACTTCTTAATGGCTTAGGAACAGTTTGGAAAACGTTAACAGGCAATCTGGACGCCTCAGATGGCGAATACTATAACCACTGCATTGAGAAAATTACTCACGACGAACTACACATTGAGACCCTAATGAAAAATCAAATATTCGTAACTACATCGGTTGTTAAGAGCTTTAACACCACTTTACAAAAACTACAAATAGACGAGGAGACATTTAACGACAACGTAGAAAATATCCAAAAAGCAATTCAAGACATCAGTGACACTGTTGCCTTTTACCAAGCTAAGGTAAATGTTTTAGATTTATGCGAATCACTAATGGAAAGTTACGCTTTCATAGAAAACTATCTTAATGACATCCTTAATGCTATAACATTTGCACGCCTTAAAATATTACATAGTTCAGTAGTAACACCACTAGATTTGATTAGCTCTCTAAGACAAATCTCTCAAGCTCGTCATAAAAATAATTTACCCCTATCGGTCTATTCCGATAGGATTGCGAAATACATAGATATCATCGAATTAGAAGTTTATCAATCCGAATCTAAAATAATATTTGCTCTTAAAATTCCGTTAGTAGAACCTGAAACTTACACTTTATACCATGTTTACACAATTCCCATATCAGATGATCGAACAGGGTTTCATCACATCATTTCTACTACGCAAAAATATGTCGCTAGAGATGATGATTCGATGCTATACGTTTCACTCCCAAGTTTGTACAATAAAATTGTAAATCTCTTGGGTTAAATCAGAAAATCTGTTCCAACGAACTTCCGCACCCAATAGACACTGATTGCATCTGCGAAGCTCAACTCTTAAACCAATTAAGCCACCAGCTAGCGAGAACCTGCCAATCAAATCTGTTGCTTGCACGAGAATACAATGTTCAGGAAATTGACCAAAACCTTTGGTTAATTTACATCTCCAACCCACTGCCAATCACCGTCCAGTGTGAGAGAAAAGAAGCTACCACCAAGGTCATTAATACCAACAGTCTTCTACAATTACGACCTGAATGCAACGCACCATCGACAACTATCAGAATGTGACTTACCGCAGCCATCCTATAGAAATTCCATACAAGTGCTTCGTCCAGCAAAACCTCAAGTAGCTATCGAACCACTAAAGCTTAGCAAGTTGGATATCGGAGAGTTGAACATAGCCCAACACAAACTCCATCAATATTCCGAGGAACTTGACAAGATCATCAACCAGCCATTTATCAGCAAACACCTGCCCTGTTTCACAGTAAATACGATAGTGTTTATCGCTCTCTTAGTCTCCACCTACGTCATGTGCAAATGTCGACGCAAGAAGCTGCCGATGATCACCATGAGCTCACCTAACGATGACTCGCCCCCAGCTCCAAAGCCTCTGAACCGGAGACACACGAGGTTGACCAGTATTCTTCCTAGGAGAAGACCCAGCCTGCACTTAAACTCATCTATGGAAAAAGAAATGGAACTCCAACCTAAAAGTTGCCGCATCGCCCCAACTTTTTACTTAAAGGGGGAGTTGTTATATGCAATATCATATAATACATTGACCTGATTGCCGGTCACACGAGGTGACATTACGCAATAGCTACGAGACCTGATATTTCGCAAGATACAACATCAGCAGGAAACACTCTACGTGACTTTACCGTGGGAACAATGCTGATGCTTGCAAATATAATAATATAAATATTCTTGTGAATATAATTTTAAGTTAGTAATAGAAATAGCTAGTAATGCAGTTTGATATTTATTATATATATATATATATATATATATATATATATATATATATATATATATATATATATATATAATAAATATCAAACTGCATTACTAGCTATGTAATATATATATATATATATATATATATATATATATATATATATATATATATATACATATACCTTCTGCATACTCTATGATCCAAATTTTACATTGTTATATTATAGTAAAATTTAAGCCACATTTCAATAATTTTATTATATTAATACAGAACACATTTCCGGAACCTCCACCATATCCCATTACCAAGATTGTTCCGTAACTACAAAAATATGTAAAAATTTAATAACATTTTGATATGTAATTCCCTTGCAGACTGCCTTAAAAGGGCATTGTATTAATTATTCAATCTTTTTTGTATAAGATAACAATTGTAATTATTAAAGAGATATGGCCAAAGGAGGAGAGAGATATGGCTCTGGGAGGAAGGTTTAACCACCAAACCAAAAAAGTTCTTACTTTATACTCTTTGTACTATTTTAGCTCCAATAAAGGAAGGTTTAAACCCCCAAAACCCCGTTAAATACGCCACTGCAATATGATACTTTTATAAATTAAAAATATAAAATGGTTAGTTGTGCCAATACACAAATAAATGACGTTAAGAAAGACTACAAACAATCCAATTTTATCTTAAATTTCAATTTAAATAAAATAAGCGAAGCGCCTAGAAAAGAATCTTTGTAATAATCTCTTTCTGATTGATTTGTCACAGGTAAGTTCAGAAATGTAACCAGAATGGCTAATTACTGACAGAATATTTCTGATACTAAACATAGCAAATATTCTGCTTTTAGTTTAAAATTTTTTTGGAAACCAAACTTAAAATGGTTTTAATGTCTGCTACAGAACACTACATCCCAAGCGTCAAATATTTGTATTCGAATGTAGTATACGGAACACGTCCAACTACTACAAAATTTAAATATCAACTTTCCTTCACTATATTGTGGATGTTTAAGAATGTTTTCCAGAATCTATACAGTTTTAGTAAAATTCACCAATTAACACAATGCTCTTATTACAAACCTGTTAACTCGATTTGCAATATAGCAGAAGGATTGAAGTTTCCAAAATTAAGGGGTATACTATTATAAGTAAGTATACAAAAGTAAAACTTTTGAGATGGGATAAAATATTACTTTTAAGCGCATTTATTTTTTAAACCGATTTTATTTCTTTTAAAGGAAAAAAGATTTTAATTCATGTCTTATTGTCTTATTATAAAGTGGTAACCTGTCTTCTTCTTCTTGATAGAATGGTGAAAGCCAATATAGGGTTACTCATAAAAAAACTGTTAAAATTTTCGGTTTTGTATAATAACCGTCTATTTATAGACCGGTTTTATTGATTTTTAGTTTTGTTTGAGGGAAAATTAATCAAGATAAACCACTAATCTCATATTTTTGACATTAAGCCGCGGTCACATTCGGAAGGAGAGACTATTAAACATATTAAAAAATTACGATTTTTGGCTTCTTGCACTATAACTCCAAAGTAATGCAAAATTCGCCACAGTAGAGTACTTTACTTTTTTCAGTAACAAAGAAAATGGCTAGTCGCAGAACTCATTGCAATAAATACTTTTGAAGACACGGCGCTTCAAAGATTATCAAACATATGGAAGATTGTAATAAAACGTAATAAAAAATAGGTAAATTTTCTATACCCGGAAATTCCCCCGTTATGAATATTTCCTTTAATTAGGAATAGTCAAGTGTGATCCAATTTAGTTCCGCACATAAACATTTATTAACATTTATATATTGTCTTTTAAATGATTTTTATTGGGCCCTATTTTGTTCCATCATATTGGATTAGTAGCAATATTTTATCAGTTTGTACTTACGCCACACTTCATTAAGAGGGCAGTTGCAGTCAGTTAGCATTTACAGTGACTTTATACGAGGGCAGTGGCGAAAATAGAGCTTAAGCTCTAGCCATCTGCCATTAATGGGCTAAATCTATTGTTTATATGTGCATCAACGGGGATTCTGCATATTTGTTTTGCGTTTTTAAATAGTTTATGTCTAAATATTTTCACTTTTAAAATACCAGTGTTGTGTATTTATGTATGAAGTTTGAGTCATTGTACATTTAGGTTAGGTTAGCAAGTTTTTAAAAAAATACTGTTTTTATACCGATGTTTGTGGAAGCTTTCCTTTTGAAAACACTTATTTAGAAGTAATTACGAAATTAGAGTTATCAGATTTCACATTAATATTCAAAATGTTTTTGTAAAACCATAGATCCTCCCTGTTAACCCATTCTTCACCAAAATCTTTTGTTAAAAGCTTCTTTACATACAGTAATATTTCTGACTTTATATATATGCCTTTTTGTGTAACTGTAGGGCAAAAATTGGAAGAGTCCTTTCCTGTTTTTAATACCGTTTTTCAAGTACCGGCATCTGAATGAGAAAATATTTCACCTCTTACCAAAATATCTTCTTCTGAATTTTTGGTAATATTGAACCTTTTTGCCTCCGAGAACTTGAAGTACCAAGATGCTACGTTTTTGAAATATTTACCAGCCTCCGATTTAAAATCGAGTACTCTGCACTCGTGTCCTAAACTTTTAAGTGTACCATGTATTTCAAAAATATCTACATATATGTCTGATCTTCTTGGTCGCTTCGTCTTTAAGGATTTTCTCTACCTTCCCAAAAACTCGATCGGGGGTCAAAAAAGAATGTCCGGGAACGGGAAAGATCAATTCAATTTGCAATTTTTAAAAGGTGGCAACCCATTGCATTGTGTTCCTATTTTGTCCACCGCATCCGTCCATAGACGGCTGGGGACCTACATTCTGAATGGGGTTTTCTGCGAAGTCACGCAAAAATTTAAGAATATCGTTATTAACTTCGCCCGGGTTATTGATGACAATCACATTTTCGATTGCATTTATCTGTATCCGGGATAAGGCGCCTGCGTTAGTGTTTTGTTGGCCTTTCTTATAGATTATATCATAATCGAACTCCTTTAATTTAAGTCGCCACCTGACTAGTTTACTATTAGGTTCTTTAAGACTAATGAGCCAGACCAGTGGCCTGTGGTCGGTATATATTTTAAACCTTTTTCCAAACAAGTAGGTCCGAAAATATTTGCAAGCCCATACGATGGCCAATAACTCTTTTTCAATTGTAGAATATTTTATTTCGGTGTCATTTAGAGTCACACTTGCACATGCGACTGGTTTATCGTGTGGCACATTTCCCTGGGACAAAACGGCCGCTATGGCGTTATTGCTTGCATCCGTGGTCAAAACGAATGTCTTGTCGAAATTGTGGTATTGAAGAATTGGGGCGTTAATAAGTAAATGTTTACATACGCCTGTAGACGTGAACTGGTCTATACTGATAGAAAACCTCTGGGGTTGTCTCTCCGACGAAGGACCACAAAAACTCTTTAGGCTTTAGAAAACATAAGTATATTTAATAATTAACAGAATATAGTCACAATAGGGTTGTCACAATCGAGTTATTATTCACAGTCGCAGTTGGACATTAAATTTTAAAGACAATTGTCAAGACCAAAATGATATTAATGACCTGGATAGATAGGATGAAGAGCTGGTGTTCTAGATGTCTCTAAAGGGGTTCGTGCATCTAATGGGAGACTTTTATGGAAGGTCTTTACGGATTTTTGCAACGCACCTAATGCAATATGAGAAATTTTATATTGTACAGTCCAATTTGCTATTATCATTCACATTTGATTTGATGTACAGGGAAATGCGATTTTAAGGAAAAACCACAGTGAAGCATAATTTTATGATTATTGAGTCAGGATTCAACACGGATATACTTTAGGGAGTAGATTTTCTGCACAATATTAAGATAGATTGGGGAAATTGATGTTTTTATGGATTTAAGAAGTAATCTAGATGCACGTGGCAGTCAGGAGAAAATGTTGAAGTTATAGGAACATTAGCCGACAAAAAATTTAGTAGTCTACTGGCGAAATGCAATGCCATTTTAAAAGGATTGAGAGAAGTTTTGGGAAAAGTGACAAGTGTATTACAGACTGATCGACACAACTCTTCGTCAATACTGCCAATATTCACTGAAAGGAGTATTCAGACGATTGGCAGCTGTCTAAACACAAGTACTCCAGAAAGGCTGCAGCTTCAGAGAGAGACAAAAAGACAGGAAAAGACGTAAGTCAGTTTGCTCAATATTTCAAGTAGGACTGATGTATTCCCCTTCTTAATATTTCTGAGACCATTGACAAGTTCGAAATACTTCTCTACCATGGACCTAGCTTAGGGATATTTACAGGTTCCGTGACCAGGAGAAAACCATCTTTTCTACTCCCGACAAAAATTATCAAGATTGAGAAAAGAAGTCAGTATCTGAAGGTATAAGGTAGGTAATTAAAAGATAGATATAATCGGCAAACATATTACTACTTGGTAATCTTTAATGTAAGATTTTATATTTACGATATTGATTTTATTTATATTTTTAACTATAAAAATTTCTTAGAATTTTATTGAAACGGTTTGCCCGATTTAGTTAACACGCTTAATTTGTTTATGGTAATGAAATACCCAAACTGGTTCAGGCCAATAAACGCGCACCCTAATATGATTTATTGTTAATGTATACTCCTTAATACACAAGTTGTGACGTCAATGACATTTTTATAAGTAGGCTATATTTATTCTTAATATGAAGAACAATGACATGCGAATTCTCCGGTTTTTCTTAAAGGTATATCTTAAAAAAAAAACGAAGAACCTATGCTGAAAACTATTATAAATTTATTTATGTGTTCAAATGTTATTTTTACCCTTTAGTTTAATTTATAAAAGCATAGTTTTAAAATGTTAAATGATTTCCCATTTTCTAGTCTTGGAAATCTTTTAATCAATAATTAATAATCCACCATGTTGCCGTCACCATTCTGAAGGTTAACTAAAAATTCATATTGTGTGACTTTCTAATGCCTACAAATACCCAATCTCGGTCGAATTTACATAAATGGTAAAGTTATGTATACCGTTTGAGCATTTTGATTCCTAAATGCTGAGTAAAAGTGCCTAATTTCAAGTTTTAAATTCGCCTACCATCCTCCAACTTCGACGTTTTAAATTTTTCAAGATTCATTATCGCCATTATGCATTTTGAAATATAAACTAAAAAGTCATAATTTGCTCTCTTTAGTTTGCCCAAATAACAGATCAACAGCCTATGACAAAATTCGTTGGGCATGTTGGTGACAGACACCATTTTGATTGCCTTAATGTTGACAAAAATTTATAATTTGTACTCTTAAAGACTCACAACAACACGCCCAAACAACACCGTTCATCAACTGAATAGCCAAAATATGTCCAAAAAATTTCCAATATGTCCACGGACAAAAATGTCATGTTCAATGGACGTCCATAAATGATACCGGATATCTATAGTTTGTCCAAAAAATATCCAGTAATGTACTTGGACAAAAACTCTACATCTGCTGTATGTACATAAATGGACAAGTTATGGATCATTGATTTGGGATGTCCATAGTTTGTCCAAAAAATATCTGGTAAAATACAAAACTATATTTTATCTTAATGCTGGTTGTCTGTTATTGAGGTTCATAATATATTATGTTATAGCCATAACCATAGAAAACAGACAACCGGCATTAAAAGACATGCTTACTTTATAATTATGTTATTCGTAACAATATAAAGAAAAGAAAATAATTTATTATTTTTTTTTCTAATCATGATCGAATTATATTCTCAATTTAAATTAACCGCCACGTTGCCCTGCCTAGTCCCATGTAGGACGACAGCGGTGTTGGATGCGATTAAACGCATGATGATGTCGCTAGTAAAGATTATATCACGGCTGCCGCGTGGGTATAGATTTTTTACAGTGATCGTAACCACATTTTAACTTAGCGTTATTATGAGTATTTTAACTTTAAACGCGAAAAGATAAGTACACACTATAAGTTTGTTTTGTACCTATTGTTGGTTTTAATTAGCTGTATTTTTATAATGTTCTTTACGCCCAAAATAAAGCATTTGTTCTAATAATTCATAAAATTACAAATTTGTTTTGTAATCATTGCTAATTTTAGTTAGCTTTATATAAATATAGGTATTTTTATCATATTCGTTATGTTCAAAATAAAGTAGACATTACAAATGTGCTAAACGTACGAGCCAGTTTCAGGTGGTAAAATGAACGTTTAAGCAAATTTACTTATTCCAAGTAACGTTGAGGCATTTAGTAGCACTCAAGGTAATATCAGAGAGCACAATGTTAAAAGTCTTGCTGAGGCGGCCGTTACTGGAGTATCAGTCTTGTTCAGGAGGCCTCAAGCGTGTCATCAATAGATGAATTATCTTCTGATATTAAAAGTATCGTGAATGAAACTTTTGCCAAAAACCAATCATTAGTTTTACAAGGTCCACTTTCGGGCCAACTTACTCAATCAAGCCCAAATGTAAATGATAATAGCAAAATGGGCTAAGCAATATAAATTTCCTCATAATGTATTAGGTGCGTTGCAAAAATCCCTAAAGACCTTTCATAAAAGTCTCTTTTTAGATGCACGATCCCTTTTAGAGGCACCTAGAACACCAGCTGTTCATCTTATCAATGCAGGTCATTATTATCAGTTTGGTCTTGACAATTGTCTTTAAACTTTAATGTCCAACTGCGATTTAATACAAACTTAACTTGGACTTAACCGGATTTGTAACTTTGCTTTACCGAATAGACTGTGAATAATAACTCGATTGTGACAACCCTATTGTGACTATATTCTGTTAATTATTAAATATACCTTTGGTTCCTAAAACCTAAAGAGTTTTGGTGGTACTTCGTCGGAGAGACAACCCCAGAGGTTTTCTCTCAGTATAGACCCGTTCACGTCTACAGGCATTTGTAAACATTTACTTATTAACGCCCCAATTCTTCAATACCACAATTTCGACAAGACATTCGTTTTGACCACGGATGCAAGCAATAACGCCATAGCGGCCGTTTTGTCTCAGGGAATAGTGCCCCACGATAAACCAGTCGCATGTGCAAGTCTGACTCTAAATGACACCGAAATAAAATATTCTACAATTGAAAAAGAGTTATTGGCCATCGTATGGGCTTGCAAATATTTTCGGACCTACTTGTTTGGAAAAAGGTTTAAAATCTATACCGACGACAGGCCACTGGTCTGGCTCTTTAGTCTTAAAGAACCTAATAGTAAACTAGTCAGGTGGCGACTTAAATTAAAGGAGTTCGATTATGATATAATCTATAAGAAAGGCCAACAAAACACTAACGCAGACGCCTTATCCCAGATAAATGCAATCGAAAATGTGATTGTCATCAACAACAGGGAGGATCTATCGTTTTACAAAAAAGATTTTGAATATTGATGTAATTGTGGAAGACGTAGTTCAACATGATGATTCTGACGACCCGACTTCTGCCAAGAAAATACCGGAGAATCTGAAGAACCTATATAACTCGCCTTATCCATAATTAAAATGAAAATATAAAATAACTGATCAAAATATGATTTAAAGTAACATAACACAATAGATGTTTAGAGTCAAATGTATATAAAAATAACAGTTAACATCTTGGAACGCCTTGAATAACCCCTTATTATTAGGATTTTTATTATTATTCCTCCTCTGTTATTAAATTTCATGACTTTTCAAGTCAACGGGAGCTCAAGTGGTACCTGATTGCTGCGGATCCGAAGAACTGTGGATAGCTACTCAAGAAAAGGAATAGTCGTAGGTCACGGTAAGGTGAAGAAGGTGATGAGGATAAAGAAACTGGGGCATAGCTACAATCATGTCGCAGGTGTGGGATCAGTTTTTAAACCTAGGGAGAGACATAGAGAGGCTTCAGAAAGTAGAAAAAAAAATACGCAACTGGTATTAAGAGAAAAACTAGGTTTTGAAAATCCTCAGAGGAAAATAAAATTTCAGGATCAATATCAGATAGCCGGAACTTACCACCTGCAGAGTATCACTCGGGCCGAGAGAAGAAATTTAGACAAATGCCTGATCCAACATCACCAGCTACCCCGATTGTAAAAACTATAAATAATAATATTATCCTAGGGATAGAATCCGTATAGACATGCGATGGACAGGACAGAATAGATGAGTTTTTATGCTCGATTAAAGAAACCCCCCTTATTGCAAGTTGGAGTGAACAACAAGAAAAGAGTTAAAAATTCAATTCACGCTACCATGTGTAAATAACACGAAAAATTTTGTGGAATGCAGGCAACGAATTGGAGAACCATGCAGACAATTTATAACCCGATTAAAATTGTTAGCTAATAAAACAGTAACATTTAGTGGAGTTGAAGAAACTGACGTAGTTCTCAAAGAGAAATTGGAACAGGATACGATTCCTCAATTTATTGTCGGTCTTCTCGAATTGCCTACGAAACAACTAGCGTTACCAACATTACCAACGAGTAGAGAATGTAAGATAGTTAATAAACCTAGCAAAATTCACTGGAATACCAATAGAATAGGACAGCGGAATAATATGTGTACTAAGCGAGTCTCTTGTAGAAATTGTATGAACAATTTTCTCGGGAAAAAAGTCTAGAATGCTTTGGATGCCGAAAAACAGAGCACCTTGTCACAATGTCCAAATAAAAATGTCCAGGGGAAAAACCCTTTTCGGTGTTTTTCACGCAATTAAGGACACATAGAGATATCCTGCAGGCAGCAGGACCCGAATCAGACCCAGGAACATTTAAACTTCGAAGCAGCGACTGGTCAGCCCCGAAGTCCTACTGCAAACCAGGAAGGTTGGGAATAGACAGTGAGTCTAGGATAGGGATCAACACATGCTCCCTGAGTGAAACCCTTTTGCCCCCACCCAATTAGTGTAAAAAATAGTATAATGGGAATATGTTAAAGCATCGATTGATTCAGGAGCAGTTGTATCCCTAGTAAAATCTAACGTTAGCCATTGATTCAGAACGAAGACATAGTGAACATTTAATTGATGTACAGGGAAATGCGATTTTTAGGAAAAACCACAGTGAAGCATAATTTTATGATTATTGAGTCAGGATTCAATGCGAATTTACTTTAGGGAGTGGATTTTCTGCACAATATAACATCAAGATAGATTGGGGAAATGGATGTTTTTATGGATTTAAGAAGTAATCGAGATGCAGATGGAAGTCAGGAGAAAATGTTGAAGTTATAGGAACATTAGCCGACAAAAAATTTAGTAGTCTACTGAAGAAATGCAATGCCATTTTAAAAGGATTGAGAGAAGTATTGGACCTAGCTTCGGGATAATTACAAGTTCCGTGACATCCCGACGATCAGGAAAAAACAATCTTTTCTACTCCCGACAAAAATTATCAAAATTGAGAAAGGAAGTCCGTAGTGGAAGGTATAAGATAGGTAATTAAAAGATAGATATAAACGGCAACATATTACTGCTTAGTAATCTTTAATGTAAGTTTTTATATTTACGATATTGATTTTATTTATATTTTTAACTATAAAAATTACTTAGAATTTTATTGAATCGGATTACCCGATTTAGTAAATAAGCTTAATTTGTATATGGTAATGAAATACCCAAACTGGTTCAGGCCAATAAACGCGACCTCTAATATGATTTATTGTTAATGTATACTCCTTAATACACGAGTATTTAGGAAGTTTACTTTTTATTTTGCAATGTTATAAGTCTTATTGTCAATGGCATTTTTATAAGTAGGCTATATTTTTTCTTAATATGAAGAACAATGACATGCGAATTCTCCGGTTTTTCTTAAAGGTATATCTTAAACAAAACGAAGAACCTACGCTGAAAATTGTTATAAGTTTATTTAGGTGTTGTTATGTTAAATGATTTCCCATTTTCTAGTCTTGGAAATCTTTTAATCAGTTAGTCCACCATGTTGCCGTCACCATTCTGAATTTTCAAAGGTTAACTAAAAATTCATATTGTGTGACTTTTTAATGCCTACAAATACTTATTATTATATATTATACTATAATTAAAAGGATTGAGAGAAGTTTTGGGAAAAGTGACAATTGTTTTACAGACTGATCGACACAACTTTCTGTCTCAAAGACAGTAAAAGATTTTCGGAAGTCAGTTTGCTCAATATTTCAAGTAGGACTGATGTATTCCCCTTCCTAATATTTCTGAGACCATTGAAGTTCGAAATACTTCTCCACCATGGACCTAGCTTAGGGATATTTACAGGTTCCGTGACATCCCGATGATCAGGAGAAAACCATATTTTCTACTCCCGACAAAAATTATCAAGATTAAGAAAAGAAGTCAGTATCTGAAGGTAAAAGATAGGTAATTAAAAGATAGATATAATCGGCAAAGATATTACTACTTGGTAATCTTTAATGTAAGATTTTATATTTAAGATATTGATTTTATTTATATTTTTAACTATAAAAATTTCTTAAAATTTTATTGAATCGGTTTACCCGATTTAGTTAACACGCTTAATTTGTATATGGTAATGAAATACCCAAACTGGTTCAGGCCAATAAACGCGCCCCCTAATATGATTTATTGTTAATGTATATTCTTTAATACACAAGTTGTGACGTCAATGACATTTTTATGAGTAGGCTATATTTATTCTTAATATGAAGAACAATGACATGCGAATTCTCCGGTTTTTCTTAAAGGTATATCTTAAAAAAAAAACGAAGAACCTATGCTGAAAACTATTAAAAATTTATTTATGTGTTCAAATGTTATATTTACCCTTTAGTTTAATTTATAAAAGCATGGTTTTAAAATGTTAAATGATTTTCCATTTTCTAGGCTTGGAAATCTTTTAATCAGTTCGTCCACCATATTGCCGTCACCATTCTGAAGGTTAACTAGAAATTCATATTGTGTGACTTTTTAATGCCCACAAATACCCAATCGCGGTCGAATTTACATAAATGGTAAAGTTATGTATACCATTTGAGCATTTTGATTCTTAAATGCTGAGTAAAAGTGCCTAATTTCAAGTTTTAAATTCGCACTCCATCCTCCAACTTCGACGTTCTAAATTTTTCAAGATTCATTACCGCCATTTTGTATTTTGAAATATAAATTAAAAAGTCATAATTTGCTCTCTTCAGTTTCCCCAAATACCAGATCAACAGCCTATAACAAAATTCGTTGGGCATGTTGGTGACAGACACCATTTTGATTGTCTTAATGTTGACAAAAATGTATAATTTGTACTCTTAAAGACTCACACCAACACGCCCAAACAGCACCGTACATCAACTGGATAACCAGAATAGGTCCAAACAATGTCAAATATGTCCATGGATAAAAAGTCATGTCCAATGGACGTCCATAAATGATACCGGATATCTATAGTTTGTCCAAAAAATCTCTAGTAATGTACTTGGACAAAAACTCTACATCTGCTGTATGTACATAAATGGACAAGTTATGGATCATTGATTTGTGATGTTTATAGTTTGTCCAAAAAATATCTGGTAAAATACAATACTATATTTTATCTTAATACTGGCTGTCTGTTATTTAGGTTCATAATATATTATGTTTAAATTAAAAGACATGCTTATTTTATAATTATGTTATTCGTAACAATATATAGAAAAGAAAATAATTAATTATTTGCTATTTTTTCTAATCATAATGGTTGAATTATATTCAAAATTTAAATTAACCGCCACGTTGCCCTGCCTATTCTTACGTAGGACGGTAGCGGTGCTTTCTCGGGATTGGATGCAATTAAACGCCTCATAATGTCGCTAGTAAAGATCATATCACGGCTGCCTCGTGGGTATAGATTTTTTACAGTGATCGTAACCACATTTTAACTTAGCCTTATTAGGAGTATTTTAACTTTAAACGCGAAAAGATAAGTACACACTATAAGTTTGTTTTGTACCTATTGTTGGTTTTAGTTAGCTGTATTTTCATAATGTTCTTTATGCCCAAAATAAAGTATTTGTGCTAATAATTCATAAAACTACTACAAGTTTGTTTTGTAATCATTGCTAATTTTAGTTAGCTATATATAAATATAGGTATTTTCATCATATTCTTTATGCCCAAAATAAAGCAAACAATACAAATATGCTAAACGTACGAGCCAGTTTGAGGGGGTAAAATGAACGTTTAAGCAAATTTACCTGTTCCAAGTAATGTTGAGTAGCACTCAAGGTAATATCAGAGAGCACAATGTTATAAGTCTTGGTGAGGCGGCCGTTACTGGAGTACCAGTCTTGTTGAGGAGGCCTCAAGCAAGTCATCAAATGATGAATGATCTTCTGATATTAAAAGTATCGTGAATGAAACTTTTGCCAAAAACCAATCATTAGTTTTACAAGGTCTACCTTCGGGCCCACTTACTCAATCAGGCCCAAATGTAAATGATAATAGCAAACTGGGCTGTACAATATAAAATTCTTCATAATGCATTAGGTGCGTTGCAAAAATCCCTAAAGACCTTTCATAAAAGTCTCCCATTAGATGCACGAACCCTTTTAGAGACACTTAGAACACCAGCTGTTTATCCTATCAATCCAGGTCATTATTATCATTTTGGTCTTGACAATTGTCTTTAAAATTTAATGTCCAACTGCGATTTAATACAAACTTAACTTGTGACTTTCCCGGATTTGTAACTTTGCTTTACCGAATAGACTGTGAATAATAACTCGATTGTGAAAACACTATTGTGACTATATTCTGTTAATTATTAAATATACCTATGGTTTTGAAAACCTAGAGTTTTGGTGGTCCTTCGTCGGAGAAACAACTCCAGAGGTTTTCTATCAGTATAGACCAGTTTACGTCTACAGGCGTTTGTAAACATTTGCTTATTAACGCCCCAATTCTTCAATACCACAATTTCGACAAGACATTCGTTTGACCACGGATGCAAGCAATAATGCCATAGCGGCCGTTTTGTCCCAGGGAAATGTGCCCCACGATAAACCAGTCGCTTGTGCAAGTGGGACTCTAAATGGCACCGAAATAAAATATTCTACAATTGTCTATTTAAAACATTTTTACACCTCGGGCTTTAAGTCTGTTTAAGCGAATCTGACTTTGAAGGTTATGTGCCGACGGATGCGGTGGACAAAATAGGAACACCACCATGAATGCAATGGGTTGCCACCTTTTAAAAAGCATTGCATCTAGACACGTAAAGCAAATTGAATTGATCTCTCATGTTCCCGGACATTCTTTTTTGCCACTCGATCGAGTTTTTGTGAAGGTAGAGAAAATCCTTAAAAAAGTAGCGACCAAGAAGTTCAGACATATCGAGATATGTAGATATTTTTAAAAAACATGATACACTTAGAAGTTTTGCCATTTTGCATTTTGAAATATAAACTAAAAAGTCATAATTTGCTCTCTTCAGTTTCCCCAAATACCAGATCAACAGCCTATAACAAAATTCGTTGGGCAAAAATGTTGGTGACAGACACCATTTTGATTGCCTTAATGTTGACAAAAATTTATAATTTGTACTCTTAAAGACTCACACCAACACGCCCAAACAGCACCGTACATCAACTGGATAGCCAGAATGTGTCCAATTAAAAAAATGTCCAATATGTCCATGGACAAAAATGTCATGTCCAATGGACGTCCATAAATGGTACTTCAAATTCTCTGAGGCAAAAAGGTTCAATATTACCAAAAATTCAGAAGATGTATTTTGATAAGAGGTGAAATATTTTCTCATTCAGATGCCGGTGCTTGAAAAACGGTATTAAAAACAGGAAAGGACTCTTCCAATTTTTGCCCTACAGTTACACAAAAAGGCACATATATAAAGTCAGAAATATAACTGTATGTAAAGAAGCTTTTAACAAAATATTTTGGAGAAGAATGGGTCAACAGGGAGGATTTATCGTTTTACAAAAACATTTTGAATATTGATGTAATTGTGGAAGACGTAGTTCAACATGATGTTTCTGACGACTCGACTTCTGCCAAGAAAATACCGGTGAATCTGAAGAACCTATATAACTCGCCTTATCCATAATTAAAATGAAAATATAAAATAACTGATCAAAATATGATTTAAAGTAGCATAACACAATAGATGTTTAGAGTCAAATGTTTATAAAAATATATAACATATTGGAACGCCTTGAATAACACATTATTAGGATTATTATTATTATTCCTGCTCTGTTATTAAATTTCATGACTTTTCAAGTCAACGGGAGCTCAAGTGGTGCCTGATTGCTGCGGATCCGAAGAACTGTGGATAGCTACTCAAGAAATGGAATAGTCGTAGGTCACGGTAAGGTGAAGAAGGCGATGAGGATAAAGAAATTGGGGCATAGCTACAATCGTGTCGCGGGTGTGGGATCAGTTTTTAAACCTAGGGAGAGACATAGAGAGACTTCAGAGAGTAGAAAAAAATGCGCAACTGGTACTAAGAGAAAAACTAGGTTTTGAAAATCCTCAGAGGAAAATAAAATTTCAGGATCAATACCAGATAGCTGGAACTTACCACCTGCAGAGTATCACTCGGGCCGAGAGAAGAAATTTAGGAAAACGCCGGATCCAACATCACCAGCTACCCCGATTGTAAAAACTATAAATAATAATATTATCCTAGGGATAGAATCCGTATAGACATGCGATGGACAGGACAGAATAGATGAGTTTTTATGCTCGATTAAAGAAACCCCCCTTATTGCAAGTTGGAGTGAACAACAAGAAAAGAGTTAAAAATTCAATTCACGCTACCATGTGTAAATAACACGAAAAGTTTTGTGGAATGCAGGCAACGAATTGGAGAACCATGCAGACAATTTATAACCCGATTAAAATTGTTAGCTAATAAAACAGTAACATTTAGTGGAGTTGAAGAAACTGACGTAGTTCTCAAAGAGAAATTGGAACAGGATACGATTCCTCAATTTATTGTCGGTCTTCTCGAATTGCCTACGAAACAACTAGCGTTACCAACATTACCAACGAGTAGAGAATGTAAGATAGTTAATAAACCTAGCAAAATTCACTGGAATACCAATAGAATAGGACAGCGGAATAATATGTGTACTAAGCGAGTCTCTTTTAAAAATTGTATGAACAATTTTCTCGGGAAAAAAGTCTAGAATGCTTTGGATGCCGAAAAACAGAGCACCTTGTCACAATGTCCAAATAAAAATGTCCAGGGGAAAAACCCTTTTCGGTGTTTTTCACGCAATTAAGGACACATAGAGATATCCTGCAGGCAGCAGGACCCGAATCAGACCCAGGAACATTTAAACTTCGAAGCAGCGACTGGTCAGCCCCGAAGTCCTACTGCAAACCAGGAAGGTTGGGAATAGACAGTGAGTCTAGGATAGGGATCAACACATGCTCGCTGAGTGAAACCCTTTTGCCCCCAATTAGTGTAAAAAATAGTATTAATGGGAATATGTTAAAGCATCGATTGATTCAGGAGCAGTTGTATCCCTAGTAAAATCTAACGTTAGCCATTGATTCAGAACGAAGACATAGTGAACATTTAATTGATGTACAGGGAAATGCGATTTTTAGGAAAAACCACAGTGAAGCATAATGGATGTTTTTATGGATTTAAGAAGTAATCGAGATGCACATGGAAGTCAGGAGAAAATGTTGAAGTTATAGGAACATTAGCCGACAAAAAATTTAGTAGTCTACTGAAGAAATGCAATGCCATTTTAAAAGGATTAAGAGAAGTATTGGACCTAGCTTCGGGATAATTACAAGTTCCGTGACATCCCGACGATCAGGAGAAAACAATCTTTTCTACTCCCGACAAAGATTATCAAAATTGAGAAAGGAAGTCAGTAGTGGAAGGTATAAGATAGGTAATTAAAAGATAGATATAAACGGCAAACATATTACTGCTTAGTAATCTTTAATGTAAGTTTTTATAATTACGATATTGATTTTATTTATATTTTTAACTATAAAAATTACTTAGAATTTTATTGAATCGGATTACCCGATTTAGTAAATACGCTTAATTTGTATATGGTAATGAAATACCCAAACTGGTTCAGGCCAATAAACGCGACCTCTAATATGATTTATTGTTAATGTATACTCCTTAATACACGAGTATTTAGGAAGTTTACTTTTTATTTTGCAATGTTATAAGTCTTATTGTCAATGGCATTTTTATAAGTAGGCTATATTTTTTCATAATATGAAGAACAATGACATGCGAATTCTCTGGTTTTTCTTAAAGGTATATCTTAAACAAAACGAAGAACCTACGCTGAAAATTGTTATAAATTTATTTAGGTGTTCAAATGTTACTTTTACCCTTTAGTTTAATTTATAAAAGCATAGTTTTAAAATGTTAAATGATTTCCCATTTTCTAGTCTTGGAAATCTTTTAATCAGTTAGTCCACCATGTTGCCGTCACCATTCTGAATTTTCAAAGGTTAACTAAAAATTCATATTGTGTGACTTTTTAATGCTTACAAATACTTATTATTATATATTATACTATAATTAAAAGGATTGAGAGAAGTTTTGGGAAAAGTGACAAGTGTATTACAGACTCAACTTTCTGTCTCAAAGACAGTAAAATATTTTCGGAAGTCAGTTTGCTCAATATTTCAAGTAGGACTGATGTATTACCCTTCCTAATATTTCTGAGACCATTGACAAGTTCGAAATACTTGTCCACCATGGACCTAGCTTAGGGATATTTACAGGTTGCGTGACATCCCGATGATCAGGAGAAAACCATCTTTTCTACTCCCGACAAAAATTATCAAGATTAAGAAAAGAAGTCAGTATCTGAAGGTATAAGATAGGTAATTAAAAGATAGATATAATCGGCAAACATATTACTACTTGGTAATCTTTAATGTAAGATTTTATATTTAAGATATTGATTTTATTTATATTTTTAACTATAAAAATTACTTAAAATTTTATTGAATCGGTTTACCCGATTTAGTTAACACGCTTAATTTGTATATGGTAATGAAATACCCAAACTGGTTCAGGCCAATAAACGCGCCCCCTAATATGATTTATTGTTAATGTATACTCTTTAATACACAAGTTGTGACGTCAATGACATTTTTATGAGTAGGCTATATTTATTCTTAACACGTTGATGGACAATGACGCCGATCGGCGTCTTCGCCGGCGTGGCAAATGTGACAGGACGCTGTTCGGCGTCCGAAATAATATCGCGTATAAACGGAGGAACGTCTATCGGCGTCCCAATTCCCATATAAAATGCTAAGGGGACATGGTTTCTGCCACATTTGAGACCGATTACATTATGATACTGCCGCTTTTAATGCTTCATAATTTTGTGACACGTGGTATCATCCCCCACTCAGAAAGAAATTGACAAATTCTGCAGTACGCCGTTAGACGTCCTGCGATCCATGTAAAATCAATTAGTCGCATTTTGACTGTCGATTGTTGCGCTTACAGTGCCGATGAGTGTTAAAGTTTTGGCGGGAAATTTGTAGAGCATTACATTTGTGCAATGTAAGTACTTTTTCAATATTTTATGCTGTTTTACTTTAAATTCACTTTAAACCTAAAGAAAAAACGCCGTATGGTGCTCAAATGCATACCTAGGAAGGAAGAAAAATATGTAGCATGACAAATTTTAGTTTCTAGTTGGCAATCAATTGAGTTTATGCTTTGAATTTGTGTAAAATAGATAGAGATAGAATAGATTTTGAAGTTTGATACACGGGAGCTGGTCAATAGCGTAGAGTGGGGGGGGGGGGGGGGGGATTTAAAAAATTACATTTGAATCGCATCCCGGTTGTCGATTCAAATAAATGTTTTTATATATTGACAGGACAATAGGCTAACAACGCAGTATCATGAATGGCTCACCGAGCTTGACAGGGACGTATTTAGGAGGACGGATTAGACTCTTTTAGAACATAAGTTTGATGTAAGATGTAATTGATGTGACAATTTGAATAATTATGTAAGTCGGATAGTGTTACAGTATGAATGGGAATGGCCTTAGTGAACTGATCAGTGGCGTATTCAGGGGCGGCACAAATTTTAAAAGTTACATTTGAGTCACTTTGCAGTTTTCAGTTTAACGGATATTTTGCAAACATCGTCAATAAATGCTGTATTATGGCGTTACTAAGCTCATTAGGGACATATTTAGAGGGACGTAGTAAATTGGGTGTATATTTTGCGTACTTAAGGCTACGTTTATTACAGATGAGTGGCCCCAATGACCCTTATGAAAAAGAACAAAAAAGACTAATGCAACTCTATGACGATTTGTCTGATGATGAAGAAGAACAAGATCCATATCACGACAGCGATGATGGGTCAGATCCAGATTTTGTTCCCAGCGAAACTTCAGACATCGATGAACCCGCAGTTGGTTTAAGGAGATTTCCGAGTGAAGAATTTCTCATAAATCTTTCATCATCAGATCTGGAAAATGACTATGAAAGCCCCCAGGTATCTGACGCTGAACCAGAGGACCTTGACCTACAGCCTAATGGTGATGGGGACCGCACTATACCAGAAGAACCTGATTTATGGGAAGAAACAACAAAACCAATTCCCATTTTCGATTTTGATGAACACAGTGTTGGAGTGAAAATAAATATTGACGAAAACTCCTCGCCCCTGGATGTTTTCCAGTCATTGTTTACGCCGCAAATATAGGAGTATTTAGTGCAGTGCTCAAACAATTATGCTGTTTTCCTAACCAATACAAATCGGCCAAAGACAAGGAACTGTAGAACAGCAACTATACGACCAATAACAGTCGACGAGCTAAAGGCCTTTTTTGGTCTTTGTCTGCTTCAAGGTCAAGTTTCAACCTGCAACGTTCGCCGATTTTTTTCTTCAAAAGATGTTCTTTATTATCATCCTGTATTTCCTTTTGTGATGTCGGCAAGGAGATTCGAGCAAATACTACGGATTTTGTGTTGTTCGGCGCCAAATTTAAAGGGAAAGAAGAAAGTAGAAACACTGATTGATATGTTTAGATTTAAGTTCCAAGCTGCTTACGTACCTACTAAAGAACTGTCCTTGGATGAATCTTTACTACATTTTCGAGGACGTCTTGGATTTAGAGTTTATATAAAGAACAAAAAAGACAGATACGGAATAAAGTTTTATCAGTTAGCGACATCTGATGGGTATGTGTTGAATTTAGAAATGTACAGTGGACAAGATGCTAAACATAATGATGGTAATCAAGGTGGTGGCAACTCTACAACAGAAAACTTAGTTCTTCGCCTAATGGAACCTTACCTAGACAAGGGCTACGAGTTATTTATGGACAATTATTATAACAGCGTTACTTTGTCTGAAAAATTATTGGAACGAAAGACGCATTCCAATGGTACTCTTAGGTCTAACCGTCGGGGAAATCCCAAAGACTTAGTAAAAAAAAAATTGAAGCGCGGTCAACATTTTTGGACACGCAAGAAGAACGTTTATGTATCCAAGTGGAAAGACAAACGTGATGTTTTGATGCTTACAACGAGAAATCATCCCGGGATTATTACAGTAAGAAACAAATATGGCCAAGAAAAACTTAAGCCCAGAGAAGTTGCTTCTTACAACGACCATATGTCAGGTGTTGATCGAGGGGATCAGATGACGGCAACTTATAACACAACAAGGAAAACCATCAGATGGTATAAAAAGATTATCTTATACCTCCTAGATTTAACTACATGGAACTCGTATTATTTATACAAAAAGTATTGCAAAGGGGGCTCACAAAAATGCCGATTTTTGGAATTTAGAGACGACCTCATTAAATCTTTAATAAAATTACCCCAAGATGCAGATGTCCTTCGCAAAAAGATACATCATAGTCGCTATCGTCAGCCTGAACAAAATGAAAATCAAAATGTTGCCGAGACCCAAGAAGGACATTGGCCCGAAAAAGTTCAGGGCACTCCTGGAGAAAAATCGACAAAAAAATCTGTTTTTCTAAAGTGCAGGATGTGTTCAAAAAAGAAAATCAGAAGAGAAACAAGCTTCAGGTGTAAAGGTTGTCCTGAGAAACCACCTCTATGCGCATTATGCTTTGAGGAATGGCATACCCAGAAACAATAGAATTTTTGTGTTCTTTTTTCAAATTTTTTGTGTTTGTTTTTGTGTTCCTCTTAGTTGAGAATAAAACCGTTTTTGATTGATAATAATTGTTGTTTTATTCAGTGTCGTAGCCAGAATGGAAGAAGGAGTTCCTTTTTTCGATATATCGATATATATATATATATATTTTTTATATTTCTCAATAAATTTAATAAAAAATAAAATAAAGAGTCCTAAAAACATCTACCTTAACTTTTTGGGATTTTTAGGGAGCCGCTGTTTCCCCTCTGGCTACGCCCTTGAATTATATAACATTTTTAACTAGATGTCTATCGGCGTCACAGCAATTTTTCTCTTTCAAATGTGGCAGGACGTCTATCGGCGTCAATTTTCAAACTTCTCTAAAACAAAAATTCTAACTTTTTTTCAAATTCTGAGATGTTTGCTATACTTTTGAAAGCAATCTGGTTCCTAATTCCTTAAAAAGTACTAATGTCATTTTTGACACCGACCACATTTTCCTATTGTCCGTCAACGTGTTAATATGAAGAACAATGACATGCGAATTCTCCGGTTTTTCTTAAAGGTATATCTTAAAAAAAAAACGAAGAACCTATGCTGAAAACTATTATAAATTTATTTATGTGTTCAAATGTTATTTTTACCCTTTAGTTTAATTTATAAAAGCATAGTTTTAAAATGTTAAATGATTTCCTATTTTCTAGTCTTGTCTCGGTCGAATTTACATAAATGGTACAGTTATGTATACCATTTGAGCATTTTGATTCTTAAATGCTGAGTAAAAGTGCCTAATTTCAAGTTTTAAATTCGCACTCCATCCTCCAACTTCGACGTTCTAAATTTTTCAAGATTCATTACCGCCATTTTGTATTTTGAAATATAAACTAAAAAGTCATAATTTGCTCTCTTCAGTTTCCCCAAATACCAGATCAACAGCCTATAACAAAATTCGTTGGACATGTTGGTGACAGACACCATTTTGATTGTCTTAATGTTGACAAAAATGTATAATTTGTACTCTTAAAGACTCACACCAACACGCCCAAACAGCACCGTACATCAACTGGATAACCAGAATAGGTCCAAAAAATGTCCAATATGTCCATGGATAAAAAGTCATGTCCAATGGACGTCCATAAGTGATACCGGATATCTATAGTTTGTCCAAAAAATATCTAGTAATGTGCTTGGACAAAAACTCTACATCTGCTGTATGTACATAAATGGACATGGATCATTGATTTGTGATGTTTATAGTTTGTCCAAAAAATATCTGGTAAAATACAATACTATATTTTATCTTAATACTGGCTGTCTGTTATTTAGGTTCATAATATATTATGTTTAAATTAAAAGACATGCTTATTTTATAATTATGTTATTCGTAACAATATATAGAAAAGAAAATAATTAATTATTTGCTATTTTTTCTAATCATAATGGTTGAATTATATTCAAAATTTAAATTAACCGCCACGTTGCCCTGCCTATTCTGACGTAGGACGGTAGCGGTGCTTTCTCGGGATTAGATGCAATTAAACGCCTCATAATGTCGCTAGTAAAGATCATATCACGGCCGCCGCGTGGGTATAGATTTTTTACAGTGATCGTAATCACATTTTAACTTAGCCTTATTATGAGTATTTTAACTTTAAACGCGAAAAGATAAATACACACTATAAGTTTGTTTTGTACCTATTGTTGGTTTTAGTTAGCTGTATTTTCATAATGTTCTTTATGCCCAAAATAAAGTATTTGTGCTAATAATTCATAAAACTACTACAAGTTTGTTTTGTAATCATTGTTAATTTTAGTTAGCTATATATAAATATAGGTATTTTCATCATATTCGTTATGCCCAAAATAAAGCAAACAATACAAATATGCTAAACGTACGAGCCAGTTTGAGGGAGTAAAATGAACGTTTAAGCAAATTTACCTGTTCCAAGTAATGTTGAGTAGCACTCAAGGTAATATCAGAGAGCACAATGTTATAAGTCTTGGTAAGGCGGCCGTTACTGGAGTACCAGTCTTGTTGAGGAGGCCTCAAGCAAGTCATCAAATGATGAATGATCTTCTGATATTAAAAGTATCGTGAATGAAACTTTTGCCAAAAACCAATCATTAGTTTTACAAGGTCTACCTTCGGGCCCACTTACTCAATCAGGCCCAAATGTAAATGATAATAGCAAACTGGGCTGTACAATATAAAATTCTTCATAATGCATTAGGTGCGTTGCAAAAATCCCTAAAGACCTTTCATAAAAGTCTCCCATTAGATGCACGAACCCTTTTAGAGACACTTAGAACACCAGCTGTTTATCCTATCAATCCAGGTCATTATTATCATTTTGGTCTTGACAATTGTCTTTAAAATTTAATGTCCAACTGCGATTTAATACAAACTTAACTTGTGACTTTCCCGGATTTGTAACTTTGCTTTACCGAATAGACTGTGAATAATAACTCGATTGTGACAACACTATTGTGACTATATTCTGTTAATTATTAAATATACCTATGGTTTTGAAAACCTAGAGTTTTGGTGGTCCTTCGTCGGAGAAACAACTCCAGAGGTTCTCTATCAGTATAGACCAGGTTTACGTCTACAGGCGTTTGTAAACATTTGCTTATTAACGCCCCAATTCTTCAATACCACAATTTCGACAAGCTTTTAGAGACACTTAGAACACCAGCTGTTCATCCTATCAATCCAGGTCATTATTATCACTTTGGTCTTGACAATTGTCTTTAAAATTTAATGTCCAACTGCCATTTAATACAAACTTAACTTGTGATTTTCCCGGATTTGTAACTTTGCTTTACCGAATAGACTGTGAATAATAACTCGATTGTGACAACACTATTGTGACTATATTCTGTTAATTATTAAATAAACCTATGGTTTTGAAAACCTAGAGTTTTGGTGGTCCTTCGTCGGAGAAACAACCCCAGAGGTTTTCTATCAGTATAGACTAGTTTACGTCTACAGGCGTTTGTAAACATTTGCTTATTAACGCCCCAATTCTTCAATACCACAATTTCGACAAGACATTCGTTTTGACCACGGATGCAAGCAATAATGCCATAGAGGCCGTTTTGTCCCAGGGAAATGTGCCCAACGATAAACCAGTCGCTTGTGCAAGTGGGACTCTAAATGACACCGAAATAAAATATTCTACAATTGTCTATTTAAAACATTTTTACACCTCGGGCTTTAAGTCTGTTTAAGCGAATCTGACTTTGAAGGTTATGTGCCGACGGATGCGGTGGGCAAAATAGGAACACCACCATGAATGCAAGGGGTTGCCACCTTTTAAAAAGCATTGCATCTAGACACGTAAAGCAAATTGAATTGATCTTTCATGTTCCCGGACATTCTTTTTTGCCTACAAATACCCAATCTCGGTCGAATTTACATAAATGGCAAAATTATGTATACCGTTTGAGCATTTTGATTCTTAAATGCTGAGTAAAAGTGCCTAATTTCAAGTTTTAAATTCGCATACCATCCTCCAACTTCGACGTTTTAAATTTTTCATGATTAATTACCGCCATTTTGCATTTTGAAATATAAACTAAAAGGACATAATTTGCTCTCTTCAGTTTCCCCAAATACCAGATCAACAGCCTATGACAAAAATTTTTAATTTGTACTCTTAAAGACTCACAACACGCCCAAACAGCACCGTTCATCAACTGAATAGCCAAAATATGTCCAAAAAATTTCCAATATGTCCACGGACAAAAATGTCATGTTCAATGGACGTCCATAAATGATACCGGATATCTATAGTTTGTCCAAAAAATATCTAGTAATGTACTTGGACAAAAACTCTACATCTGCTGTATGTACATAAATGGACAAGTTATGGATCATTGATTTGGGATGTCCATAGTTTGTCCAAAAAATATCTGGTAAAATACAATACTATATTTTATCTTAATGCTGGTTGTCTGTTATTTAGGTTCATAATATATTATGTTATAGCCATAACAATAAAAAACAGACAACCGGCATTAAAAGACATGCTTATTTTATAATTATGTTATTTGTAACAATATAAAGAAAAGAAAATAATTTATTATTTCCTATTTTTTTCTAATCATAATGATCGAATTATATTCACAATTTAAATTAACCGCCACGTTGCCCTGCCTAGTCCCACGTAGGACGACAGCGGTGCTTTCTCGGTATTGGATGCGATTAAACGCATGATGATGTCGCTAGTAAAAATTATATCACGGCTGCCGCGTGGGTATAGATTTTTTACAGTGATCGTAACCACATTTTAACTTAGCGTTATTATGAGTATTTTAACTTTAAACGCGAAAAGATAAGTACACACTATAGTTTGTTTTGTACCTATCGTTGGTTTTAATTAGCTGTATTTTCATAATGTTCTTTAGGCCCAAAATAAAGCATTTGTTCTAATAATTCATAAAACTACAAATTTGGTTTGTAATCATTGTTAATTTTAGTTAGCTTTATATAAATATAGGTATTTTTATCATATTCGTTATGTTCAAAATAAAGTAGACATTACAAATATGCTAAACGTAAGAACCAGTTTCAGGTGGTAAAATGAACGTTTAAGCAAATTTACTTGTTCCAAGTAATGTTGAGGCATTTAGTACCACTCAAGGTAATATCAGAGAGCACAATGTTATAAGTCTTGCTGAGGCGGACGTTACTGGAGTATCAGTCTTGTTGAGGAGGCCTCAAGCGAGTCATCAATAGATGAATTATCTTCTGATATTAAAAGTATCGTGACTGAAACTTTTGCCAAAAACCAATCATTAGTTTTACAAGGTCCACCTTCGGGCCAACTTACTCAATCAGGCCCAAATGTAAATGATAATAGCAAATTGGGCTGAGCAATATAAAATTCCTCATAATGCATTAGGTGCGTTGCAAAAATCCCTAAAGACCTTTCATAAAAGTCTCTTTTTAGATGCACGATCCCTTTTAGAGACACCTAGAACACCAGCTGTTCATCTTATCAATGCAGGTCATTATTATCAGTTTGGTCTTAACAATTGTCTTTAAAATTTAATGTCCAACTGCGATTTAATGCAAACTTAACTTGTGACTTTCCCGGATTTGTAACTTTGCTTTACCGAATAGACTGTGAATAATAACTCGATTGTGACAACCCTATTGTGACTATATTCTGTTAATTATTAAATATACCTTTGGTTTCTAAAACCTAAAGAGTTTTGGTGGTCCTTCGACGGAGAGACAACCCCAGAGGTTTTCTTCGTTCACGTCTACAGGCGTTTGTAAACATTTACTTATTAACGCCCCAATTCTTCAATACCACAATTTCGACAAGACATTCGTTTTGACCACGGATGCCAGCAATAACGCCATAGCGGCCGTTTTGTCCCAGGGAAATGTGCCTCACGATAAACCAGTCGCATGTGCAAGTGTGACTCTAAATGACACCGAAATAAAATATTCTATAATTGAAAAAGAGTTATTGGCCATCGTATGGGCTTGCAAATATTTTCGGACCTACTTGTTTGGAAAAAGGTTTAAAATCTATACCGACCACAGGCCACTGGTCTGGCTCTTTAGTCTTAAAGAACCTAATAGTAAACTAGTCAGGTGGCGACTTAAATTAAAGGAGTTCGATTATGATATAATCTATAAGGAAGGCCAACAAAACACTAACGCAGACGCCTTATCCCGGATACAGATAAATGCAATCTAAAATGTGATTGTCATCAATAACCCGGGCGAAGTTAATAACGATATTCTTAAATTTTTGCGTGACTTCGCAGAAAACCCCATTCAGAATGAAGATCCCCAGCCGTCTACTAGCACATAAAACCTTGAAATTCCCAATTCGAACGCTTCTTGCCTTAAAATTATTGTCATACAAGACATTCAAATAAAATCTCCGAAAACAAAAATCGCTGAAGATAGTCTGGCAACACCGCATTCTTGTAGAGACCGAGATGTTCTAAACGACGGCATAACAATTCTAGACGATATCATAAGCAATAAACCAAACCAATTTATAATATCGAAAAATCCATTCAATAAGCTTGAGCTAACTCAAGAAAAATTTTAACATAATAAAATAATAAAAGTAAAAATACCCAAGTCAAATGAATCCCTAATTATAGATCTAGTAAAAAAATACACTACAGAAAATAAAATTTTCTATATTTATTTTTATGATGATTCCATGTATACAGACTTCAATACTGTCTATTAAAACATTTTTACACCTCGGGCTTTAAGTCTGTTTAAGCGAATCTGACTTTGAAGGTTATGTGCCGACGGATGCGGTGGACAAAATAAGAACACCACCATGAATGCAATGGGTTGCCACCTTTTAAAAAGCATTGCATCTAGACACGTAAAGCAAATTGAATTGATCTTTCATGTTCCCGGACATTCTTTTTTGCCGCTCGATCGAGTTTTTGTGAAGGTAGAGAAAATCCTTAAAAAAGTAGCGACCAAGAAGATCAGACATATCGAAATATGTAGATATTTTTAAAAAACATGGTACACTTAAAAGTTTTGCCATTTTACATTTTGAAATATGAACTAAAAAGTCATAATTTGCTCTCTTCAGTTTCCCCAAATACCATATCAACAGCCTATAACAAAATTCGTTAGGCGTGTTGGTGACAGACAACATTTTGATTGCCTTAATGTTGACAAAAATTTATAATTTGTACTCCTAAAGACTCACACCAACACGCCCAAACAGCACCGTACATAAACTAGATAGCCAGAATGTTTCCAAAAAAGTCCAATATGTCCATGGACAAAAATGTCATGTCCAATGGACGTCCATAAATGGTACTTCAAATTCTCCGAGGCAAAAAGGTTTATTATTACCAAAAATTCAGCAGATGATATTGAAATATTTTCTCATTCAGATGCCGGTGCTTGAAAAACGGTATTAAAAACAGGAAAGAACTTTTCCAATTTTTGCCCTACAGTTATACAAAAAGGCATATATATATATATATATATATATATATATATATATATATATATATATATATATATATATATATATATATATATATGAAGCCAGCAAAATTACTGTATGTAAAGAAGCTTTTAACAAAAGATTTTGGTGAAGAATGGGTCAACAGGGAGGATCTATCGTTTTACAAAAACGATTTTGAATATTGATGTAATTGTGGAAGACGTAGTTCAACATGATGATTCCGACGACCCGACTTCTGCCAAGAAAATACCGGTGAATGTGAAGAACCTATATAACTCGCCTTATCCATAATTAAAATGAAAATATAAAATAACTGATCATTGCTACTTTAAGTAGCATAACACAATAGATGTTTAGTGTCAAACGTATATAAAAATAAATGTTAACATATTGTCAGCGACATAAATATAAACATGTTTTTTGTCTGTTGTTATGAAAATAGGCTAAAGGGATAAGGTGAGTTTTGCTATGGAACGCCTTTAATAACCCCATTTTATTAGGATTATTATTATTCCTCCTCTGTTATTAAATTTCATGACTTCAAGTCAACGGGAGCTCAAGTGGTACTTGAGTGCTGCCGATCCGAAGAACTGCGGATAGCAACTCAAGAAAAGGAATAGTCGTATGTAAGGTAAGGTGAAGAAGGCGATGAGGATAAAGAAATTGGGGCAGAGCAACAATCGTGTCGCAGGTGTGGGATCAGATTTAAACCTAGGGAGAGACATAGAGAGACTTCAGAAAGTAGAAAAAAAAATACGCAACAAGTATTAAGAGTAAAACTAGGTTTCGAAAATCCTAAGGGGAAAATAAAATTTCAGGATCAATACCAGATAGCCGGAACTTACCACCTGCAGGGTATCACTCGGGCCGAGAGAAGAAATTTAAAAAAAATGCCGGATCCAACACTATCAGCTACCCCGATTGTGCAAACTATAACTAATAAAATTATCCCAGGGATAGAATCTGTATAGACCTGCGATAGACAGGACAACATAGAAGAGTTTTTATGTTCGATTAAAGAAACCTCCCTTATTGCAAGTTGGAGTGAACATCAAGAAAAGAGTTAAAAATTCAATTCATGCTACCATGTATAAATAACATGAAAAATTTCATTTCCCCAAATACCAGATCAACAGCCTATGACAAAAATTTATAATTTGTACTCTTAAAGACTCACAACAACACGCCCAAACAGCACCGTTCATCAACTGAATAGTCAAAATATGTCAAAAAAATTTCCAATATGTCCATGGACAAAAATGTCATGTCCAATGGACGTCCATAAATGATTCCGGATATCCATAGGTTGTCCAAAAAATATCCAATAATGTATTTGGACAAAAACTCTACATCTGCTGTATGTACATAAATGGACAAGTTATGAATCATTGATTTGGAATGTCCGTAGTTTGTCCAAAAAATATCTGGTAAAATACAATACTATATTTTATCTTAATACTGGTTGTCTGTTATTCAGGTTCATAATATATTATGTTTAAACTAAGAGACATGCTTATTTTATAATTATGTTATTCCTAACAATATAAAGAAAAGAAAATAATTTATTATTAGCTATTTTTTCTAATCATGATTGAATTATATTAATAATTATAGTAAAGATCATATCACGGCCGGGCCGCCGCGTGGGTATAGATTTTTTACAGTGATCGTAACCACATTTTAACTTACCCTTATTATGAGTATTTTAACTTTAAACTCGAAAAGATAAGTACACATTATAAGTTTGTTTTGTACCTATTGTTGGTTTTAGCTGTATTTTCATACTGTTCTTTATGCCCAAAATAAAGCAGACATTACAAATATGCTAAACGTACGAGCCAGTTTGAGGGGGTAAAATGAACGTTTAAGCAAATTTACTTGTTCCAAGTAACGTTAAGGCATTTAGTAGCACTCGAGGTAATATCAGAGAGCATAATGTTATAAGTCTTGCTGAGGAGGCCGGTACTGGAGTACCAGTTTTGTTGAGGAGGCCTCAAGGGAGTCATCAAATGATGAATTATCTTCTGATATTAAAAGTATCGTGAATGAAACTTTCGCCAAAAACCAACATTAGTTTTACAAGGTTCACCTTTGGGCCGACTTACATTAAAAACTCAATCAGGCCCAAATGTGAATGATAATAGCAAATTGGACTGTACAATATAAAATTTCTCATATTGCATTAGGTGCGTTGCAAAAATCCGTAAAGACCTTCCATAAAAGTCTCCCATTAGATGCACGAACCCCTTTAGAGACATCTAGAACACCAGCTCTTCATCCTATCTATCCAGGTCATTATTATCATTTTGGTCTTGACAATTGTCTTTAAAATTTAATGTCCAACTGCGATTTAATACAAACATAAATTGTGAATTTCCCGGATTTGTAACTTTGCTTTACCGAATAGACTGTGAATAATAACTCGATTGTGACAACCCTATTGTGACTATATTCTGTTAATTATTAAATATACTTATGTTATTATTATATTATTATATATATATTATATATATTATATTATTAAATATACTTATGTTTTCTAAAGCCTAAAGAGTTTTTGTGGTCCTTCGTCGGAGAAACAACCCCAGAGGTTTTCTATCAGTATAGACCAGTTCACGTCTACAGGCGTTTGTAAAGATTTACTTAATAGCGCCCCAGTTCTTTAATACCACTATTTCGACAAGACATTCGTTTTGACCAGGGATGCAAGCAATAATGCCATAGCGTTTTGTCCCAGGGAAATGTGCCCCACGATAAACCAGTCGCTTGTGCAAGTAGGACTCTAATTGAAAAAGAGTTATTGGCTATCGTATGGGCTTGCAAGTATTTTCGTCCCTACTTGTTTGGAAAAAGATTTAAAATCTATACCGACCACAGGCCACTCGTCTGGCTCTTTAGTCTTAAAGAACCTGATGGTAAACTAGTCAGGTGGCGACTTAAATTAAAGGAGTTCTATTATGATATAATCTATAAGAAAGTCGGACAAAACACTAACGCAGACGCCTTATCCCGGATACAGATAAATGCAATCGAAAATGAGTTTGTCATCAATAACCCGGGCGAAGTTAATAACGAAATTCTTAAATTTTTGCGTGACTTCGCGGAAAACCCCATTCAGAGTGAAGATCCCCAGCAGTCTACTAGCACATAAAACCTTGAAATTCCCAATTCGAACTCTTCTTGCCTTAAAATTAATGTCATACAAGACATTCAAATAAAACCTCCGACAACAAAAATCGCTGAAAATAGTCTGGCAACACCGCATTCTTGTAGGGACCCAGATGTTCTAATCGACGGCATAACAATTCTAGACGATATCATAAAGAGTAAACCAAACCAATTTATAATATCGAAAAATCCATGCAATAAACTTGAGCTGACTCTAGAAAAATTTTAACATAATAAAATAATAAATGTAGAAATACCCAAGTCAAATGAATCCCTAATTAGAGATCTATTAATAAAATACACTACAGAGAACAAAATTTTCTGTATTTATTTTTATGATGATTCTATGTATACACCTCGGGGCTTAAGTCTGTTTAAGCGAAACTGACTTTGAACGTTTTGTGCCGACGGATGCGGTGGACAAAATAGGAACACTACCATGAATGCAATGGGTTGCCACCTTTTAAAAAGCATTGCATCTAGACACGTAAAGCAAATTGAATTGATCTTTCCCGTTCCCGGACATTCTTTTTTGCCCCCCGATCGAGTTTTTGGGAAGGTAGAGAAAATCCTTAAAAAAGAAGCGACCAAGAAGATACGTAGATATTTTCAAAAAACAGGGTACACTTAAAACTTTGGGACACGAGTGCAGAGCACTCGATTTTAAATCGGAGGCTGGAAAATATTTAAAAAACATAGCATCTTGGTACTTCAAGTTCTCGGAGGCAAAAAGGTTCATTATTACCAAAAATTCAGAAGATGATATTTTGATAAGGGGTGAAATATTTTCTCATTCAGATGCCGGTGCTTGAAAAACGGTATTAAAAACAGGAAAGAACTCTTCCAATTTTTGCCCTACAGTTACACAAAAAGGCATGTATTTGAAGTCAGAAAAATTACTGTATGTAAAGAAGCTTTTAACAAAAGATTTTGGTGAAGAATGGGTCAACAGGGAGGAGCTATCGTTTTACAAAAACATTTTGAATATTGATGTAATTGTAATAACATGATGTTTCTGACGGCCCGACTTCTGCCAAGAAAATACCGGTGAATCTGAAGAACCTATATAACTCGCCTTATCCATAATTAAAATGAAAATATAAAATAACTGATCAAAATATGATTTAAAGTAGCATAACACAATAGATGTTTAGAGTCAAATGTATATAAAAATAACAGTTAACATATTGGAACGCCTTGAATAACCCCTTATTATTAGGATTTTTATTATTATTCCTCCTCTGTTATTAAATTTCATGACTTTTCAATTCAACGGGAGCTCAAGTGGTACCTGATTGCTGCGGATCCGAAGAACTGTGGATAGCTACTCAAGAAAAGGAATAGTAGGTCACGGTAAGGTGAAGAAGGCGATGAGGATAAAGAAACTGGGGCATAGCTACAATCGTGTCGCAGGTGTGGGATCAGTTTTTAAACCTAGGGAGAGACTTCAGAAAGTAGAAAAAAAATACGCAACGGGTATTAAGAGAAAAACTAGGTTTTGAAAATCCTCAAAGGAAAATAAAATTTCAGGATCAATACCAGATAGCCGGAACTTACCACCTGCAGAGTATCACTCGGGCCGAGAGAAGAAATTTAGGAAAATGCCGGATCCAACATCACCAGCTACCCCGATTGTAAAAACTATAAATAATAATATTATCCTAGGGATAGAATCCGTATAGACATGCGATGGACAGGACAGAATAGATGAGTCTTTATGCTCGATTAAAGAAACCCCCCTTATTGCAAGTTGGAGTGAACAACAAGAAAAGAGTTAAAAATTCAATTCACGCTACCATGTGTAAATAACACGAAAACTTTTGTGGAATGCAGGCAACGAATTGGAGAACCATGCAGACAATTTATAAACCGATTAAAATTGTTAGCTAATAAAACAGTAACATTTAGTGGAGTTGAAGAAACTGACATAGTTCTCAAAGAGAAAATGGAACAGGATACGATTCCTCAATTTATTGTCGGTCTTCTCGAATTGCCTACGAAACAACTAGCGTTACCAACATTACCAACGAGTAGAGAATGTAAGATTGTTAATAAACCTAGCAAAAATTCACTGGAATACCAATAGAACAGGACAGCGGAATAATATATGTACTAAGCGAGCCTTTTGTAAAAATTGTATGAACAATTTTCTCGGGAAAAAAGTTTAGAATGCTTTGGATGCCGAAAAACAGAGCACCTTGTCACAATGTCCAAATAAAAATGTCCAGGGGAAAAACCCTTTTCGGTGTTTTTCACGCAATTAAGGACATATAGAGATATCCTACAGGCAGCAGGACCCGAATCAGACCCAGGAACATTTAAACTTCGAAGCAGCGACTGGTCAGCCCCGAAGTCCTACTGCAAACCAGGAAGGTTGGGAATAGACAGTGAGTCTAGGATAGGGATCAACACATGCTCGCTGAGTGAAACCCTTTTGCCCCCAATTAGTGTAAAAAATAGTATTAATGGGAATATGTTAAAGCATCGATTGATTCAGGAGCAGTTGTATCCCTAGTAAAATCTAACGTTAGCCATTGATTCAGAACGAAGACATAGTGAACATTTAATTGATGTACAGGGAAATGCGATTTTTAGGAAAAACCACAGTGAAGCATAATTTTATGATTATCGAGTCAGGATTCAATGAGAATTTACTTTAGGGAGTGGATTTTCTGCACAACATAACATCAAGATAGATTGGGGAAATGGATGTTTTTATGGATTTAAGAAGTAATCGAGATGCACATGGAAGTCAGGAGAAAATGTTGAAGTTATAGGAACATTAGCCGACAAAAAATGTAGTAGTCTACTGAAGAAATGCAATGCCATTTTAAAAGGATTGAGAGAAGTATTGGACCTAGCTTCGGGATAATTACAAGTTCCGTGACATCCCGACGATCAGGAGAAAACAATCTTTTCTACTCCCGACAAAAATTATCAAAATTGAGAAAGGAAGTCAGTAGTGGAAGGTATAAGATAGGTAATTAAAAGATAGATATAAACGGCAAACATATTACTGCTTAGTAATCTTTAATGTAAGTTTTTATATTTACGATATTGATTTTATTTATATTTTTAACTATAAAAATTACTTAGAATGTTATTGAATCGGATTACCCGATTTAGTAAATACGCTTAATTTGTATATGGTAATGAAATACCCAAACTGGTTCAGGCCAATAAACGCGACCTCTAATATATAATAATAAACAAAACGAAGAACCTACGCTGAAAATTGTTATAAATTTATTTAGGTGTTCAAATGTTACTTTTACCCTTTAGTTTAATTTATAAAAGCATAGTTTTAAAATGTTAAATGATTTCCCATTTTCTAGTCTTGGAAATCTTTTAATCAGTAAGTCCACCACGTTGCCGTCACCATTCTGAATTTTCAAAGGTTAACTAAAAATTCATATTGTGTGACTTTTTAATGCCTACAAATACTTATTATTATATATTATACTATAATTAAAAGGATTGAGAGAAGTTTTGGGAAAAGTGACAAGTGTATTACAGACTGATCGACACAACTTTCTGTCTCAAAGACAGTAAAAGATTTTCGGAAGTCAGTTTGCTCAATATTTCAAGTAGGACTGATGTATTCCCCTTCCTAATATTTCTGAGACCATTGACAGGTTCGAAATACTTCTCCACCATGGACCTAGCTTAGGGATATTTACAGGTTCCGTGACATCCCGATGATCAGGAGAAAACCATCTTTTCTACTCCCGACAAAAATTATCAAGATTAAGAAAAGAAGTCAGTATCTGAAGGTATAAGATAGGTAATTAAAAGATAGATATAATCGGCAAACATATTACTACTTGGTAATCTTTAATGTAAGATTTTATATTTAAGATATTGATTTTATTTATATTTTTAACTATAAAAATTACTTAAAATTTTATTGAATCGGTTTACCCGATTTAGTTAACACGCTTAATTTGTATATGGTAATAAAATACCCATACTGGTTCAGGCCAATAAACGCGCCCCCTAATATGATTTATTGTTAATGTATACTCTTTAATACACAAGTTGTAACGTCAATGACATTTTTATGAGTAGGCTATATTTATTCTTAATATGAAGAACAATGACATGCGAATTATCCGGTTTTTCTTAAAGGTATATCTTAAAAAAAAAACGAAGAACCTATGCTGAAAACTATTATAAATTTATTTATGTGTTCAAATGTTATTTTTACCCTTTAGTTTAATTTATAAAAGCATAGTTTTAAAATGTTAAATGATTTCCCATTTTCTAGTCTTGGAAATCTTTTAATCAGTTAGTCCACCATGTTGCCGTCACCATTCTGAAGGTTAACTAAAAATTCATCTTGTGTGACTTTTTAATGCCCACAAACACCCAATCTCGGTCGAATTTACATAAATGGTAAAGTTATGTATTCCATTTGAGCATTTTGATTCTTAAATGCTGAGTAAAAGTGCCTAATTTCAAGTTTTAAATTCGCACTCCATCCTCCAACTTCGACGTTCTAAATTTTTCAAGATTCATTACCGCCATTTTGTATTTTGAAATATAAACTAAAAAGTCATAATTTGCTCTCTTCAGTTTCCCCAAATACCAGATCAACAGCCTATAACAAAATTCGTTGGACATGTTGGTGACAGACACCATTTTGATTGTCTTAATGTTGACAAAAATGTATAATTTGTACTCTTAAAGACTCACACCAACACGCCCAAACAGCACCGTACATCAACTGGATAACCAGAATAGGTCCAAAAAATGTCCAATATGTCCATGGATAAAAAGTCATGTCCAAGTTTGTCCAAAAAATATCTAGTAATGTACTTGGACAAAAACTCTACATCTGCTGTATGTACATAAATGGACAAGTTATGGATCATTGATTTGTGATGTTTATAGTTTGTCCAAAAAATATCTGGTAAAATACAATACTATATTTTATCTTAATACTGGCTGTCTGTTATTTAGGTTCATAATATATTATCTTTAAATTAAAAGACATGCTTATTTTATAATTATGTTATTCGTAACAATATATAGAAAAGAAAATAATTAATTATTTGCTATTTTTTCTAATCATAATGGTTGAATTATATTCAAAATTTAAATTAACCGCCACGTTGCCCTGCCTATTCTTACGTAGGACGGTAGCGGTGCTTTCTCGGGATTGGATGCAATTAAACGCCTCATAATGTCGCTAGTAAAGATCATATCACGGCCGCCGCGCGCCGCGTGGGTATAGATTTTTTACAGTGATCGTAATCACATTTTAACTTAGCCTTATTATGAGTATTTTAACTTTAAACGCGAAAAGATAAATAAATACACACTATAAGTTTGTTTTGTACCTATTGTTGGTTTTAGTTAGCTGTATTTTATAATGTTCTTTATGCCCAAAATAAAGTATTTGTGCTAATAATTCATAAAACTACTACAATAATAAGCAAACAATACATATATGCTAAACGTACGAGCCAGTTTGAGGGGGTAAAATGAACGTTTAAGCAAATTTACCTGTTCCAAGTAATGTTGAGTAGCACTCAAGGTAATATCAGAGAGCACAATGTTATGGGTCTTTGTAAGGCGTCCGTTACTGGAGTACCAGTCTTGTTGAGGAGGCTTCAAGCAAGTCATCAAATGATGAATGATCTTCTGATATTAAAAGTATCGTGAATGAAACTTTTGCCAAAAACCAATCATTAGTTTTACAAGGTCTACCTTCGGGCCCACTTACTCAATCAGGCCCAAATGTAAATGATAATAGCAAACTGGGCTGTACAATATAAAATTCTTCATAATGCATTAGGTGCGTTGCAAAAATCCCTAAAGACCTTTCATAAAAGTCTCCCATTAGATGCACGAACCCTTTTAGAGACACTTAGAACACCAGCTGTTTATCCTATCAATCCAGGTCATTATTATCATTTTGGTCTTGACAATTGTCTTTAAAATTTAATGTCCAACTGCGATTTAATACAAACTTAACTTGTGACTTTCCCGGATTTGTAACTTTGCTTTACCGAATAGACTGTGAATAATAACTCGATTGTGACAACACTATTGTGACTATATTCTGTTAATTATTAAATATACCTATGGTTTTGAAAACCTAGAGTTTTGGTGGTCCTTCGTCAGAGAAACAACTCCAGAGGTTTTCTATCAGTATAGACCAGTGTACGTCTACAGGCGTTTGTAAACATTTGCTTATTAACGCCCCAATTCTTCAATACCACAATTTCGACAAGACATTCGTTTGACCACGGATGCAAGCAATAATGCCATAGCGGCCGTTTTGTCCCAGGGAAATGTGCCCCACGATAAACCAGTCGCTTGTGCAAGTGGGACTCTAAATGGCACCGAAATAAAATATTCTACAATTGTCTATTTAAAACATTTTTACACCTCGGGCTTTAAGTCTGTTTAAGCGAATCTGACTTTGAAGGTTATGTGCCGACGGATGCGGTGGACAAAATAGGAACACCACCATGAATGCATTGGGTTGCCACCTTTTAAAAAGCATTGCATCTAGACACGTAAAGCAAATTGAATTGATCTCTCATGTTCCCGGACATTCTTTTTTGCCACTCGATCGAGTTTTTGTGAAGGTAGAGAAAATCCTTAAAAAAGTAGCGACCAAGAAGTTCAGACATATCGAGATATGTAGATTTTTAAAAAATACATTATCGAGATATGTAGATATTTTTAAAAAACATGATACACTTAGAAGTTTTGCCATTTTGCATTTTGAAATATAAACTAAAAAGTCATAATTTGCTCTCTTCAGTTTCCCCAAATACCAGATCAACAGCCTATAACAAAATTCGTTGGGCATGTTGGTGACAGACACCATTTTGATTGCCTTAATGTTGACAAAAATTTATAATTTGTACTCTTAAAGACTCACACCAACACGCCCAAACAGCACCGTACATCAACTGGATAGCCAGAATGTGTCCAAAAAATGTCCAATATGTCCATGGACAAAAATGTCATGTCCAATGGACGTCCATAAATGGTACTTCAAATTCTCTGAGGCAAAAAGGTTCAATATTACCAAAAATTCAGAAGATGATATTTTGATAAGAGGTGAAATATTTTCTCATTCAGATGCCGGTGCTTGAAAAACGGTATTAAAAACAGGAAAGGACTCTTCCAATTTTTGCCCTACACTTACACAAAAAGGCACATATATAAAGTCAGAAATATAACTGTATGTAAAGAAGCTTTTAACAAAAGATTTTGGAGAAGAATGGGTCAACAGGGAGGATTTATCGTTTTACAAAAACATTTTGAATATTGATGTAATTGTGGAAGACGTAGTTCAACATGATGTTTCTGACGACTCGACTTCTGCCAAGAAAATACCGGTGAATCTGAAGAACCTATATAACTCGCCTTATCCATAATTAAAATGAAAATATAAAATAACTGATCAAAATATGATTTAAAGTAGCATAACACAATAGATGTTTAGAGTCAAATGTTTATAAAAATATATAACATATTGGAACGCCTTGAATAACACATTATTAGGATTATTATTATTATTCCTGCTCTGTTATTAAATTTCATGACTTTTCAAGTCAACGGGAGCTCAAGTGGTGCCTGATTGCTGCGGATCCGAAGAACTGTGGATAGCTACTCAAGAAAAGGAATAGTCGTAGGTCACGGTAAGGTGAAGAAGGCGATGAGGATAAAGAAATTGGGGCATAGCTACAATCGTGTCGCGGGTGTGGGATCAGTTTTTAAACCTAGGGAGAGACATAGAGAGACTTCAGAGAGTAGAAAAAAATACTCAACTGGTACTAAGAGAAAAACTAGGTTTTGAAAATCCTCAGAGGAAAATAAAATTTCAGGATCAATACCAGATAGCTGGAAGTTACCACCTACAGAGTATCACTCGGGCCGAGAGAAGAAATTTAGGAAAATGCCGGATCCAACATCACCAGCTACCCCAATTGTAAAAACTATAAATAATAATATTATCCTAGGGATAGAATCCGTATAGACATGCGATGGACAGGACAGAATAGATGAGTTTTTATGCTCGATTAAAGAAACCCCCCTTATTGCAAGTTGGAGTGAACAACAAGAAAAGAGTTAAAAATTCAATTCACGCTACCATGTGTAAATAACACGAAAAATTTTGTGGAATGCAGGCAACGAATTGGAGAACCATGCAGTCAATTTATAACCCGATTAAAATTGTTAGCTAATAAAACAGTAACATTTAGTGGAGTTGAAGAAACTGACGTAGTTCTCAAAGAGAAATTGGAACAGGATACGATTCCTCAATTTATTGTCGGTCTTCTCGAATTGCCTACGAAACAACTAGCGTTACCAACATTACCAACGAGTAGAGAATGTAAGATTGTTAATAAACCTAGCAAAATTCACTGGAATACCAATAGAACAGGACAGCGGAATAATATGTGTACTAAGCGAGTCTCTTGTAAAAATTGTATGAACAATTTTCTCGGGAAAAAAGTCTAGAATGCTTTGGATGCCGAAAAACAGAGCACCTTGTCACAATGTCCAAATAAAAATGTCCAGGGGAAAAACCCTTTTCGGTGTTTTTCACGCAATTAAGGACACATAGAGATATCCTGCAGGCAGCAGGACCCGAATCAGACCCAGGAAGCAGCGACTGGTCAGCCCCGAAGTCCTACTGCAAACCAGGAAGGTTGGGAATAGACAGTGAGTCTAGGATAGGGATCAACACATGCTCGCTGAGTGAAACCCTTTTGCCCCCAATTAGTGTAAAAAATAGTATTAATGGGAATATGTTAAAGCATCGATTGATTCAGGAGCAGTTGTATCCCTAGTAAAATCTAACGTTAGCCATTGATTCAGAACGAAGACATAGTGAACATTTAATTGATGTACAGGGAAATGCGATTTTTAGGAAAAACCACAGTGAAGCATAATTTTATGATTATTGAGTCAGGATTCAATGCGAATTTACTTTAGGGAGTGGATTTTCTGCACAATATAACATAAAGATAGATTGGGGAAATGGATGTTTTTATGGATTTAAGAAGTAATCGAGATGCACATGGAAGTCAGGAGAAAATGTTGAAGTTATAGGAACATTAGCCGACAAAAAATTTAGTAGTCTACTGAAGAAATGCAATGCCATTTTAAAAGGATTGAGAGAAGTATTGGACCTAGCTTCGGGATAATTACAAGTTCCGTGACATCCCGACGATCAGGAGAAAACAATCTTTTCTACTCCCGACAAAGATTATCAAAATTGAGAAAGGAAGTCAGTAGTGGAAGGTATAAGATAGGTAATTAAAAGATAGATATAAACGGCAAACATATTACTGCTTAGTAATCTTTAATGTAAGTTTTTATATTTACGATATTGATTTTATTTATATTTTTAACTATAAAAATTACTTAGAATTTTATTGAATCGGATTACCCGATTTAGTAAATACGCTTAATTTGTATATGGTAATGAAATACCCAAACTGGTTCAGGCCAATAAACGCGACCTCTAATATGATTTATTGTTAATGTATACTCCTTAATACACGAGTATTTAGGAAGTTTACTTTTTATTTTGCAATGTTATAAGTCTTATTGTCAATGGCATTTTTATAAGTAGGCTATATTTTGTCATAATATGAAGAACAATGACATGCGAATTCTCCGGTTTTTCTTAAAGGTATATCTTAAACAAAACGAAGAACCTACGCTGAAAATTGTTATAAATTTATTTAGGTGTTCAAATGTTACTTTTACCCTTTAGTTTAATTTATAAAAGCATAGTTTTAAAATGTTAAATGATTTCCCATTTTCTAGTCTTGGAAATCTTTTAATCAGTTAGTCCACCATGTTGCCGTCACCATTCTGAATTTTCAAAGGTTAACTAAAAATTCATATTGAGTGACTTTTTAATGCTTACAAATACTTATTATTATATATTATACTATAATTAAAAGGATTGAGAGAAGTTTTGGGAAAAGTGACAAGTGTATTACAGACTCAACTTTCTGTCTCAAAGACAGTAAAAAGATTTTCGGAAGTCAGTTTGCTCAATATTTCAAGTAGGACTGATGTATTCCCCTTCCTAATATTTCTAAGACCATTGACAAGTTCGAAATACTTCTCCACCATGGACCTAGCTTAGGGATATTTACAGGTTCCGTGACATCCCGATGATCAGGACAAAACCATCTTTTTTACTCCCGACAAAAATTATCAAGATTAAGAAAAGAAGTATCAGTCAGTATCTGAAGGTATAAGATAGGTGATTAAAACATAGATATAATCGGCAAACATATTACTACTTGGTAATCTTTAATGTAAGATTTTATATTTAAGATATTGATTTTATTTATATTTTTAACTATAAAAATTACTTAAAATTTTATTGAATCGGTTTACCCGATTTAGTTAACACGCTTAATTTGTAATGAAATACCCAAACTGGTTCAGGCCAATAAACGCGCCCCCTAATATGATTTATTGTTAATGTATACTCTTTAATACACAAGTTGTGACGTCAATGACATTTTTATGAGTAGGCTATATTTATTCTTAATATGAAGAACAATGACATGCGGATTCTCCGGTTTTTCTTAAAGGTATATCTTAAAAAAAAAACGAAGAACCTATGCTGAAAACTATTATAAATTTATTTATGTGTTCAAATGTTATTTTTACCCTTTAGTTTAATTTATAAAAGCATAGTTTTAAAATGTTAAATGATTTCCTATTTTCTAGTCTTGGAAATCTTTTAATCAGTTAGTCCACCATGTTGCCGTCACCATTCTGAAGGTTAACTAAAAATTCATATTGTGTGACTTTTTAATGCCCACAAATACCCAATCTCGGTCGAATTTACATAAATGGTAAAGTTATGTATACCATTTGAGCATTTTGATTCTTAAATGCTGAGTAAAAGTGCCTAATTTCAAGTTTTAAATTCGCACTCCATCCTCCAACTTCGACGTTCTAAATTTTTCAAGATTCATTACCGCCATTTTGTATTATGAAATATAAACTAAAAAGTCATAATTTGCTCTCTTCAGTTTCCCCAAATACCAGATCAACAGCCTATAACAAAATTCGTTGGACATGTTGGTGACAGACACCATTTTGATTGTCTTAATGTTGACAAAAATGTATAATTTGTACTCTTAAAGACTCACACCAACACGCCCAAACAGCACCGTACATCAACTGGATAACCAGAATAGGTCCAAAAAATGTCCAATATGTCCATGGATAAAAAGTCATGTCCAATGGACGTCCATAAATGATACCGGATATCTATAGTTTGTCCAAAAAATATCTAGTAATGTACTTGGACAAAAACTCTACATCTGCTGTATGTACATAAATGGACAAATTATGGATCATTGATTTGGGATGTCCATAGTTTGTCCAAAAAATATCTGGTAAAATACAATACTATATTTTATCTTAATACTGGCTGTCTGTTATTTAGGTTCATAATATATTATGTTTAAATTAAAAGACATGCTTATTTTATAATTATGTTATTCGTAACAATATATAGAAAAGAAAATAATTAATTATTTGCTATTTTTTCTAATCATAATGGTTGAATTATATTCAAAATTTAAATTAACCGCCACGTTGCCCTGCCTATTCTTACGTAGGACGGTAGCGGTGCTTTCTCGGGATTGGATGCAATTAAACGCCTCATAATGTCGCTAGTAAAGATCATATCACGGCCGCCGCGCGCCGCGTGGGTATAGATTTTTTACAGTGATCGTAATCACATTTTAACTTAGCCTTATTATGAGTATTTTAACTTTAAACGCGAAAAGATAAATAAATACACACTATAAGTTTGTTTTGTACCTATTGTTGGTTTTAGTTAGCTGTATTTTCATAATGTTCTTTATGCCCAAAATAAAGTATTTGTGCTAATAATTCGTAAAACTACTACAAGTTTGGTTTGTAATCATTGCTAATTTTAGTTAGCTATATATAAATATAGGTATTTTCATCATATTCGTTATGCCCAAAATAAAGCAAACAATACAAATATGCTAAACGTACGAGCCAGTTTGAGGGGGTAAAATGAACGTTTAAGCAAATTTACCTGTTCCAAGTAATGTTGAGTAGTACTCAAGGTAATATCAGAGAGCACAATGTTATAAGTCTTGGTAAGGCGGCCGTTACTGGAGTACCAGTCTTGTTGAGGAGGCCTCAAGCAAGTCATCATATGATGAATTATCTTCTGATATTAAAAGTTCGTGAATGAAACTTTTGCCAAAAACCAATCATTAGTTTTACAAGGTCTACCTTCGGGCCCACTTACTCAATCAGGCCCAAAAGTAAATGATAATAGCAAATTGGGCTGTACAATATAAAATTCCTCATAATGCATTAGGTGCGTTGCAAAAATCCCTAAAGACCTTTCATAAAAGTCTTCCATTAGATGCACGAACCCTTTTAGAGACACTTAGAACACCAGCTGTTCATCCTATCAATCCAGGTCATTATTATCACTTTGGTCTTGACAATTGTCTTTAAAATTTAATGTCCAACTGCCATTTAATACAAACTTAACTTGTGACTTTCCCGGATTTGTAACTTTGCTTTACCGAATAGACGGTGAATAATAACTCGATTGTGACAACACTATTGTGACTATATTCTGTTAATTATTAAATAAACCTATGGTTTTGAAAACCTAGAGTTTTGGTGGTCCTTCGTCGGAGAAACAACCCCAGAGGTTTTCTATCAGTATAAACTAGTTTACTTCTACAGGCGTTTGTAAACATTTGCTTATTAACGCCCCAATTCTTCAATACCACAATTTCGACAAGACATTCGTTTTGACCACGGATGCAAGCAATAATGCCATAGAGGCCGTTTTGTCCCAGGGAAATGTGCCCAACGATAAACCAGTCGCTTGTGCAAGTGGGACTCTAAATGACACCGAAATAAAATATTCTACAATTGTCTATTTAAAACATTTTTACACCTCGGGCTTTTTAAGCGAATCTAACTTTGAAGGTTATGTGCCGACGGATGCGGTGGACAAAATAGGAACACCACCATGAATGCAAGGGGTTGCCACCTTTTAAAAAGCATTGCATCCAGACACGTAAAGCAAATTGAATTGATCTTTCATGTTCCCGGACATTCTTTTTTGCCTACAAATACCCAATCTCGGTCGAATTTACATAAATGGCAAAATTATGTATACCGTTTGAGCATTTTGATTCTTAAATGCTAAGTAAAAGTGCCTAATTTCAAGTATTAAATTCGCATACCATCCTCCAACTTCGACGTTTTAAATTTTTCATGATTAATTACCGCCATTTTGCATTTTGAAATATAAACTAAAAGGACATAATTTGCTCTCTTCAGTTTCCCCAAATACCAGATCAACAGCCCTGACAAAATTCGTTGGGCAAATTGGTGACAGACACCATTTTGATTGCCTTAATGTTGACAAAAATTTATAATTTGTACTCTTAAAGACTCACAACAACACGCCCAAACAGCACCGTTCATCAACTGAATAGCCAAAATATGTCCAAAAAATTTCCAATATGTCCACGGACAAAAATGTCATGTTCAATGGACGTCCATAAATGATACCGGATATCTATAGTTTGTCCAAAAAATATCTAGTAATGTACTTGGACAAAAACTCTACATCTGCTGTATGTACATAAATGGACAAGTTATGGATCATTGATTTGGGATGTCCATAGTTTGTCCAAAAAATATCTGGTAAAATACAATACTATATTTTATCTTAATGCTGGTTGTCTGTTATTTAGGTTCATAATATATTATGTTATAGCCATAACAATAAAAAACAGACAACCGGCATTAAAAGACATGCTTATTTTATAATTATGTTATTTGTAACAATATAAAGAAAAGAAAATAATTTATTATTTCCTATTTTTTCTAATCATAATGATCGAATTATATTCACAATTTAAATTAACCGCCACGTTACCCTGCCTAGTCCCACGTAGGACGACAGCGGTGCTTTCTCGGTATTGGATGCGATTAAACGCATGATGAAGTCGCTAGTAAAAATTATATCACGGCTGCCGCGTGGGTATAGATTTTTTACAGTGATCGTAACCACATTTTAACTTAGCGTTATTATGAGTATTTTAACTTTAAACGCGAAAAGATAAGTACACACTATAAGTTTGTTTCGTACCTATTGTTGGTTTTAATTAGCTGTATTTTCATAATGTTCTTTACGCCCAAAATAAAGCATTTGCTCTAATAATTCATAAAACTACAAATTTGTTTTGTAATCATTGTTAATTTTAGTTAGCTTTATATAAATATAGGTATTTTTATCATATTCGTTATGTCAATGTAAAGTAGACATTACAAATATGCTAAACGTACGAACCAGTTTCAGGTGGTAAAATGAACGTTTAAGCAAATTTACTTGTTCCAAGTAATGTTGAGGCATTTAGTAGCACTCAAGGTAATATCAGAGAGCACAACGTTATAAGTCTTGCTGAAGCGGCCGTTACTGGAGTATCAGTCTTGTTGAGGAGGCCTCAAGCGAGTCATCAATAGATGAATTATCTTCTGATATTAAAGGTATCGTGACTGAAACTTTTGCCAAAAACCAATCATTAGTTTTACAAGGTCCACCTTCGGGCCAACTTACTCAATCAGGCCCAAATGTAAATGATAATAGCAAATTGGGCTGAGCAATATAAAATTCCTCATAATGCATTAGGTGCGTTGCAAAAATCCCTAAAGACCTTTCATAAAAGTCTCTTTTTAGATGCACGATCCCTTTTAGAGACACCTAGAACACCAGCTGTTCATCTTATCAATGCAGGTCATTATTATCAGTTTGGTCTTAACAATTGTCTTTAAAATTTAATGTCCAACTGCGATTTAATGCAAACTTAACTTGTGACTTTCCCGGATTTGTAACTTTGCTTTACCGAATAGACTATGAATAATAACTCGATTGTGACAACCCTATTGTGACTATATTCTGTTAATTATTAAATATACCTTTGGTTCCTAAAACCTAAAGAGTTTTGGTGGTCCTTCGTCGGAGAGACAACCCCAGAGGTTTTCTTCGTTCACGTCTACAGGCGTTTGTAAACATTTACTTATTAACGCTCCAATTCTTCAATACCACAATTTCGACAAGACATTCGTTTTGACCACGGATGCAAGCAATAACGCCATAGCGGCCGTTTTGTCCCAGGGAAATGTGCCCCACGATAAACCAGTCGCATGTGCAAGTGTGACTCTAAATGACACCGAAATAAAATATTCTATAATTGAAAAAGAGTTATTGGCCATCGTATGGGCTTGCAAATATTTTCGGACCTACTTGTTTGGAAAAAGGTTTAAAATCTATACCGACCACAGGCCACTGGTCTGGCTCTTTAGTCTTAAAGAACCTAATAGTAAACTAGTCAGGTGGCGACTTAAATTAAAGGAGTTCGATTATGATATAATCTATAAGGAAGGCCAACAAAACACTAACGCAGACGCTTTATCCCGGGTACAGATAAGTGCAATCGAAAATGTGATTGTCATCAATAACCCGGGCGAAGTTAATAACGATATTCTTAAATTTTTGCGTGACTTCGCAGAAAACCCCATTCAGAATGAAGATCCCCAGCCGTCTACTAGCACATAAAACCTTGAAATTCCCAATTCGAACGCTTCTTGCCTTAAAATTATTGTCATACAAGACATTCAAATAAAATCTCCGAAAACAAAAATCGCTGAAGATAGTCTGGCAACACCGCATTCTTGTAGAGACCGAGATGTTCTAAACGACGGCATAACAATTCTAGACGATATCATAAACAATAAACCAAACCAATTTATAATATCGAAAAATCCATTCAATAAGCTTGAGCTAACTCAAGAAAAATTTTAACATAATAAAATAATAAAAGTAAAAATACCCAAGTCAAATGAATCCCTAATTATAGATCTAGTAAAAAAATACACTACAGAAAATAAAATTTTCTATATTTATTTTTATGATGATTCCATGTATACAGACTTCAATACTGTCTATTTAAAACATTTTTACACCTCGGGCTTTAAGTCTGTTTAAGCGAATCTGACTTTGAAGGTTATGTGCCGACGGATGCGGTGGATAAAATAAGAACACCACCATGAATGCAATGGGTTGCCACCTTTTAAAAAGCATTGCATCTAGACACGTAAAGCAAATTGAATTGATCTTTCATGTTCCCGAACATTCTTTTTTGCCGCTCGATCGAGTTTTTGTGAAGGTAGAGAAAATCCTTAAAAAAGTAGCAACCAAGAAGATCAGACATATCGAGCTATGTAGATATTTTAAAAAACATGGTACACTTACAAGTTTTGCCATTTTACATTTTGAAATATAAACTAAAAAGTCATAATTTGCTCTCTTCAGTTTCCCCAAATACCAGATCAACAGCCTATAACAAAATTCGTTGGGCGTGTTGGTGACAGACAACATTTTGATTGCCTTAATGTTGACAAAAATTTATAATTTGTACTCCTAAAGACTCACACCAACACGCCCAAACAGCACCGTACATAAACTAGATAGCCAGAATGTTTCCAAAAAAGTCCAATATGTCCATGGACAAAAATGTCATGTCCAATGGACGTCCATAAATGGTACTTCACATTCTCCGAGGCAAAAAGGTTCATTATTACCAAAAATTCAGCAGATGATATTGAAATATTTTCTCATTCAGATGCCGGTGCTTGAAAAACGGTATTAAAAACAGGAAAGAACTTTTCCAATTTTTGCCCTACAGTTATACAAAAAGGCATATATATATGAAGCCAGCAGAATTACTGTATGTAAAGAAGCTTTTAACAAAAGATTTTGGTGAAGAATGGGTCAACAGGGAGGATCTATCGTTTTACAAAAAAGATTTTGAATATTGATGTAATTGTGGAAGACGTAGTTCAACATGATGATTCTGACGACCCGACTTCTGCCAAGAAAATACCGGTGAATCTGAAGAACCTATATAACTCGCCTTATCCATAATTAAAATGAAAATATAAAATAACTGATCAAAATATGATTTAAAGTAGCATAACACAATACACGACATAAATATAAACATGTTTTTTGTCTGTTGTTATGAAAATAGGCTAAAGGGATAAGGTGAGTTTTGCTATGGCACGCCTTTAATAACCCCATTTTATTAGGATTATTATTATTCCTCCTCTGTTATTAAATTTCATGACTTCAAGTCAACGGGAGCTCAAGTGGTACTTGAGTGCTGCCGATCCGAAGAACTGCGGATAGCAACTCAAGAAAAGGAATAGTCGTATGTAAGGTAAGGTGAAGAAGGCGATGAGGATAAAGAAATTGGGGCAGAGCAACAATCGTGTCGCAGGTGTGGGATCAGATTTAAACCTAGGGAGAGACATAGAGAGACTTCAGAAAGTAGAAAAAAAAATACGCAACTAGTATTAAGAGTAAAACTAGGTTTCGAAAATCCTAAGGGGAAAATAAAATTTCAGGATCAATACCAGATAGCCGGAACTTACCACCTGCAGAGTATCACTCGGGCCGAGAGAAGAAATTTAAAAAAAATGCCGGATCCAACACCGTCAGCTACCCCGATTGTGCAAACTATAACTAATAATATTATCCCAGGGATAGAATCTGTATAGACCTGCGATAGACAGGACAACATAGAAGAGTTTTTATGTTCGATTAAAGAAACCTCCCTTATTGCAAGTTGGAGTGAACATCAAGAAAAGAGTTAAAAATTCAATTCATGCTACCATGTATAAATAACATGAAAAATTTTGTGGAATGCAGGCAACGAATTGGAGAACCATGCAGATAATTTTTAACCCGATTAAAATTGTTAGCTAATAAAACAGTAACATTTAGTGGAGTTGCAGCCACTGACGTAGTTCTCAAAGAGAAATTGGAACAGGAGACGATTCTTCAATTTATTGTCGGTCTTCTCGAATTGTCTACGAAACAACGAGCGTTACCAAGAAGTTCTCCTATATTAATAAAGGCACTTGAGCACGCGGAGAGGGAAGAATCTGTTAAAAACGTTTTAGGACCAACGAGTAGAGAATGTAAGATTATCAATAAACCTAGCAAAATTCACTGGAATACCTATAGAACAGGACAGCGGAATAATATGGGTACCAAGCGAGTCTCTTGTAAAAATTTTAAGAGCAATTTTCTCGGGAAAAAAGTCTAGAATGCTTTGGATGCCGAAAAACAGAGCACTTTGTCACAATGTCCAAATAAAAATTTCCAGGGGAAAAACACTTTTCGGTGTTTTTCTTGCAATTAAGGACACATAGAGAGGTCCTGCAGGCAGCAGGACCCGAATCAGCCCCAGGAACATTTAAACTTCGAAGCAGCGACTGGGCAGCCCCGAAGTCCTACTGCAAACCAGGAAGGTTGGGAATAGACAGTGAGTCTAGGATAAGGATCAACTGTGTGAAACCCCTTAGCCCCCACTCAGTGTAAAAAATAGTATTAACGGGAATATATTAAAGCATCGATTGATTCAGGAGCAGTTGTATCCTTAGTAAAATCTAACGTTATCCATTGATTCAAAACGAAGACATAGTGAACATTTAATGGATGTACAGGGAAATGCGATTTTTAGGAAAAACTACAGTGAAGCATAATTTTATGATTATTGAGTCTGGATTCAATGCGGATTTACTTTGGGGAGTAGATTTTCTGCACAATATAACATCAAGATAGATTGGGGAAATGGATGTTTTTATGGATTTAAGAAGTAATCGAAATGCACGTGGAAGTCAGGAAAAAATGTTGAAATTATAGGAACATTAGCCGAAAAAAAATTTAGTAGTCTACTGAAAAAATGCAACGCCATTTTAAAAGTATTGAGAGAAGTTTTGGGAAAAGTGTACAAGTGTATTACAGACTGATCGACATAACTCTTCGTCAATACTGCCAATATTCACGGAAAGGAGTAGTCTAAACACAAGTACTCTAGGAAGGCTGCAGCTTCAGAGAGAGACAAAAAGACAGGAAAAGACTAATAATTCTGAGACCATTGACAAGTTCGAAATACTTCTCCACCATGGACCTAGCTTCGGGAAATTTACAGGTTCCGTGACATCCCGATGATCAGGAGAAAACAATCTTTTCCTCTCCCGACAAAAATTATCAAGATTGAGAAAAGAAGTCAGTATCTGAAGGTATAAGATAGGTAATTAAAAGATAGATATAAACGGCAAACATATTACTACTTGGTAATCTTTAATGTACGATTTTATATTTACGATATTAATTTTATTTATATTTTTAACTATAAAAATTACTTAGAATTTTATTGAATCGGTTTACCCGATTTAGTTAACACGCTTAATTTGTATACGGTAATGAAATACCCAAACTGGTTCAGGCCAATAAACGCGCCACCTAATATGATTTATTGTTAATGTATACTCCTTAATACACAAGTTGTGACGACAATGACATTTTTACAAGTAGGATATATTTATTCTTTATATGAAGAACAATGACATGCGAATTCTTCGGTTTTTCTTAAAGGTATATCTTAAAATAAAAACGAAGAACCTATGCTGAAAACTATTATAAATTTATTTATGTGTTCAAATGTTATTTTTACCCTTTAGTTTAATTTATAAAAGCATAGTTTTAAAATGTTAAATGATTTCCCATTTTCTAGTCTTGGAAATCTTTTAATCAGTTAGTCCACCATGTTGCCGTCACCATTCTGAATTTTCAAAGATTAACTAAAAATTCATATTGTGTGACTTTTTAATGCCTACAAATACCCAATCTCGGTCGAATTTACATAAATGGCAAAGTCATGCATACCGTTTGAGCGTTTTGATTCTTAAATGCTGAGTAAAAGTGCCTAATTTCAAGTTTTATATTCGCCCTCCATCCTCCAACCTCGACGTTTTAAATTTTTCAAGATTCATTACCGCCATTTTGCATTTTGAAATATAAACTAAAATGACATAATTTGCTCTCTTCAGTTTCCCCAAATACCAGATCAACAGCCTATGACAAAATTCGTTGGGAAGTTGGTGACAGACACCATTTTGATTGCCTTAATGTTGACAAAAATTTATAATTTGTACTCTTAGACTCACAACAACACGCCCAAACAGCACCGTTCATCAACTGAATAGCCAAAATATGTCAAAAAAATTTCCAATATGTCCATGGACAAAAATGTCATGTCCAATGGACGTCCATAAATGATTCCGGATATCCATAGGTTGTCCAAAAAATATCCAATAATGTATTTGGACAAAAACTCTACATCTGCTGTATGTACATAAATGGACAAGTTATGAATCATTGATTTGGAATGTCCGTAGTTTGTCCAAAAAATATCTGGTAAAATACAATACTATATTTTATCTTAATACTGGTTGTCTGTTATTCAGGTTCATAATATATTATGTTTAAACTAAAAGACATGCTTATTTTATAATTATGTTATTCCTAACAATATAAAGAAAAGAAAATAATTTATTATTAGCTATTTTTTCTAATCATGATTGAATTATATTAATAATTATAGTAAAGATCATATCACGGCCGCCGCGTGGGTATAGATTTTTTACAGTGATCGTAACCACATTTTAACTTAGCCTTATTATGAGTATTTTAACTTTAAACTCGAAAAGATAAGTACACATTATACGTTTGTTTTGTAGCTAACGTACGAGCCAGTTTGAGGGGGTAAAATGAACGTTTAAGCAAATTTACTTGTTCCAAGTAACGTTAAGGCATTTAGTAGCACTCGAGGTAATATCAGAGAGCACAATGTTATAAGTCTTGCTGAGGAGGCCGGTACTGGAGTACCAGTTTTGTTGAGGAGGCCTCAAGCGAGTCATCAAATGATGAATTATCTTCTGATATTAAAAGTATCGTGAATGAAACTTTCGCCAAAAACCAACATTAGTTTTACAAGGTTCACCTTTGGGCCGACTTACATTAAAAACTCAATCAGGCCCAAATGTGAATGATAATAGCAAATTGGACTGTACAATATAAAATTTCTCATATTGCATTAGGTGCGTTGCAAAAATCCGTAAAGACCTTCCATAAAAGTCTCCCATTAGATGCACGAACCCCTTTAGAGACATCTAGAACACCAGCTCTTCATCCTATCTATCCAGGTCATTATTATCATTTTGGTCTTGACAATTGTCTTTAAAATTTAATGTCCAACTGCGATTTAATACAAACTTAAATTGTGAGTTTCCCGGATTTGTAACTTTGCTTTACCGAATAGACTGTGAATAATAACTCGATTGTGACAACCCTATTGTAACTATATTCTGTTAATTATTAAATATACTTATGTTTTCTAAAGCCTAAAGAGTTTTTGTGGTCCTTCGTCGGAGAGACAACCCCAGAGGTTTTCTATCAGTATAGACCAGTTCACGTCTACAGGCGTTTGTAAAGATTTACTTAATAGCGCCCCAGTTCTTTAATACCACAATTTCGACAAGACATTCGTTTTGACCAGGGATGCAAGCAATAATGCCATAGCGTTTTGTCCCAGGGAAATGTGCCCCACGATAAACCAGTCGCTTGTGCAAGTAGGACTCTAAATGACACCGAAATAAAATATTATACAATTGAAAAAGAGTTATTGGCTATCGTATGGGCTTGCAAATATTTTCGTCCCTACTTGTTTGGAAAAAGATTTAAAATCTATACCGACCACAGGCCACTCGTCTGGCTCTTTAGTCTTAAAGAACCTGATAGTAAACTAGTCAGGTGGCGACTTAAATTAAAGGAGTTCTATTATGATATAATTTATAAGAAAGTCGAACAAAACACTAACGCAGACGCCTTATCCCGGATACAGATAAATGCAATCGAAAATGAGTTTGTCATCAATAACCCGGGCGAAGTTAATAACGAAATTCTTAAATTTTTGCGTGACTTCGCGGAAAACCCCATTCAGAGTGAAGATCCCCAGCAGTCTACTAGCACATAAAACCTTGAAATTCCCAATTCGAACTCTTCTTGCCTTAAAATTAATGTCATACAAGACATTCAAATAAAACCTCCGACAACAAAAATCGCTGAAAATAGTCTGGCAACACCGCATTCTTGTAGGGACCCAGATGTTCTAATCGACGGCATAACAATTCTAG